>JAHIAM010006578.1:0-73513 GCA_021605205.1 Aegilops longissima | reverse complement strand
GCTGCGCCAGGCAAGGTGCGGCTGCCCTCTTGCTCTCCCTCACTATATATAGGGGAAGGGGTGGAGGAGGCGCCTAGGGTTCCCTAGGGAGGATGGCTGCCACAGGGAAACCCTAGATGGGTTTGGGCGCCCCACCCCTAGGAAACTTGCCCCCCAAGCCGGGAGGGGGGGCTGCCCTAGGGGAGGCACCCCCACCTCTCTAGGTTACGTGAGAGGGGTTGGGAGGGGCGCACAGCCCCTTAGTGGGCTGGTGTGCCCCCTCCCCTTGGCCCATAAGGCCCCCCAACGCTTGTCGGGGCCTCCGAAACACCTTTCGGTCACGCTGGTCCTCACCCAGTACTCCCAGAACAATTCCGGACTCCAATACCCTACGTCCAATATATTGGTCTTCACCTCCGGACCATTCCGGAGTTCCTCGCCACGTCCGGGATCTCATCCGGGACTCCGAACAACCTTCGGTAACCACATACTATTTCCCATAACAACTCTAGCGTCACCGAACCTTAAGTGTGCAGACCTATGGGCTCGGGAACCATGCAGACATGACCGAGACAACCTCCGGCCAATAACCAATAGTGGGCTCTGGATACCCATATTGGCTCCCACATGTTCCACGATGATCTCATCGGATGAACCACGATGTCGGGGATTCAATCAATCCCGTATACAATTCCCTTTGTCTATCGGTATGTTACTTGCCCGAGATTCGATCGTCGGTATCCCCATACCTCGTTCAATCTCGTTACCGGAAAGCCTCTTTACTCGTTCCGTAACGCATGATCCCGTGGCTAACTCCTTAGTCACATTGAGCTCATTATGATGATGCATTACCGAGTGGGCCCAGAGATACCTCTACGTCATAGGGAGTGACAAATCCCAGTCTCGATTCGTGCCAACCCAACAGACACTTTCGGGGATACCTGTAGTGCACCTTTATAGCCACCCAATTACGTTGTGACGTTTGGTACACCCAAAGCATTCCTACGGTATCCAGGAGTTGCATGATACGTCTCCAACGTATCTATAATTTTTTATTGCTCCATGCTACTTTATCTACTGTTTTGGACTATATTGGGCTTTATTTTTCCACTTTTATATTATTTTTGGGACTAACCTATTAACCGGAGGCCCAGCTCAGAATTGTTGTTTTTTGCCTATTTCAGTGTTTCGAAGAAATAGAATATCAAACGGAGTCCAAACGGAATGAAACCTTCGGAAACGTGATTTTCTCACCGAACGTGATCCAGGGGACTTGGACCCTACTCCAAGGAACGCAAGAGGTGGTCACGAGGGTGGGGGCGCGCCCCCTGCCTCGTGGGCCCCCTGTCGCTCCACCGATGTACTCCTTCCTCCTATATATACCTACGTACCCCAAACGAATAGAATAGGAGCCAAAAACCTAATTCCACCGCCGCAACTTCCTGTATCCACGAGATCCCATCTTGGGGCCTGTTCCGGAGCTCCGCCGGAGGGGGCAGCCCCCACGGAGGGCTTCTACGTCAACACCATCGCCCCTCTGATGAAGTGTGAGTAGTTTACTTCAGACCTTCGGGTCCATAGCTAGTAGCTAGATGGCTTCTTCTCTCTTTTTGGATCTCAATACAATGTTCTCCCCCTCTCTCGTGGAGATATATTCGATGCAACCTTCTTTTTGCGGTGTGTTTGTTGAGATTGATGAATTGTGGGTTTGTGATCCAGCTTATCTATGAATAATATTTGAATCTTCTCTGAATTCTTTTATGTATGATTGGTTATCTTTGCAAGTCTCTTCGAATTATCCGTTTGGTTTGGCCAACTAGATTGGTAGTTCTTGCAATGGGAGAAGTGCTTAGCTTTGGGTTCAATCTTGCGGTGTCCTTACTCGGTGACAGAAAGGGTTGCAAGGCACGTATTGTATTGTTGCCATCGAGGATAACAAGATGGGGTATTTATCATATTGCATGAATTTATTCCTCTACATCATGTCATCTTGCTTAAGGCGTTACTCTGTGTTTAACTTAATACTCTAGATGCATGCTGGATAGCGGTCAATGAGTGGAGTAACAGTAGTAGATGCAGAATCGTTTCGATCTACTTGTCTTGGACGTGATGCCTATATACATGATCATACCTAGATATACTCATAACTATGCTCAATTCTGTCAATTGCTCAACAGTAATTTGTTCACCCACCGTAGAATACTTATGCTCTTGAGAGAAGCCACTAGTGAATCCTGTGGCCCCCGGGTCTATTCTCATCATATCAATCTCCATCACTTTAATACTTGCTTTGTTTTTACTTTGCCTTTTACTTTTCACTTTGCATCTCTATACCAAAAATACCAAAATATTATCTATCATCTCTATCGATCTCACTCTCGTAAGTGACCGTGAAGGGATTGACAACCCCTAATCGCGTTGGTTGCGAGTAGCTATCGTTTTGTGCAGGTACGAGGGACTTGTGCGTGGCCTCCTACTGGATTGATACCTTGGTTCTCAACAAACTGAGGGAAATACTTACGCTACTTTGCTGCATCATCCTCTCCTCTTCAGGGAAATCCAACGCAGTGCTCAAGAGGTAGCAAGAAGAATTTCTGGCGCTGTTGCCGGGGAGTCTATGCAAAAGTCAAGCACCATACCAAGTACCCATCACAATCCCTATCTCTCGCATTACATTATTTGCCATTTGCCTCTCGTTTTCCTCTCCCCCACTTCACCCTTGCCGTTTTATTCGCCCTCTCTTTCCCAATCTTCTCCTCTTTTTCCATTTGCCTTTTTCTCGCTTGCCTTCTGTTTGCTCGTGTGTTGGATTGCTTGTTTGTCGCGATGGCTCAAGATGCTACCAAATTGTGTGACTTCACCAATACCAATAATAATGATTTCCTTAGCACTCCGATTGCTCCTCTTGCCAATACTGAATCTTGTGAAATCAATACTGCTTTATTGAATCTTGTTATGAAAGATCAATTCGCCGGCCTTCCTAGTGAAGATGCCGCTACTCATCTGAATAGCTTCGTTGATTTATGTGATATGCAAAATAAAAAAGATGTCGATAATGATGTCGTTAAGTTGAAGCTATTTCCTTTTTCGCTTAGAGATCGTGCTAAAGCGTGGTTTTCATCTCTGCCTAAAAATTGTATTGATTCTTGGAACAAGTGCAAAGATGCTTTTATCTCCAAGTATTTCCCCCCGCTAAGATTATCTCTCTTAGGAACGATATTATGAATTTTAAGCAACTTGATCATGAACATGTTGCACAAGCTTGGGAGAGAATGAAATTAATGATACGTAATTGTCCTACTCATGGTTTGAACTTGTGGATGATTATACAAAAAAATTATGCCGGATTGAATTTTGCTTCTAGAAATCTTTTAGATTCGGCCGCGGGAGGCACTTTTATGGAAATCACTCTAGGATATGCTACTAAACTTCTAGATAATATTTTGGTTAATTATTCTCAATGGCATACTGAAAGATCTACTAATAAAAAAGTGCATGCGATAGAAGAAAGCAATGTTTTGAGTGGAAAGATGGATGAACTTATGAAATTATTTGCTACTAAGAGTGTTTCTTCTGATCCTAATGATATGCCTTTGTCTACTTTGATTGAGAATAATAATGAATCTATGGATGTGAATTTTGTTGGTAGGAATAATTTTGGTAACAACGCGTATAGAGGGAATTTTAATCCTAGGCCTTATCCTAGTAATTCCTCTAATAATTATGGAAATTCCTACAACAATTCTTATGGAAATTTTAATAAGATGCCCTCTGAATTTGAGACTAGTGTTAAAGAATTTATGAATTCGCAAAAGAATTTTAATGCTTTGCTTAAGGAGAAATTGCTTAAAGTTGATGATTTGGCTAGGAACGTTGATAGAATTTCTCTTGAAATTGATTCTTTAAATCTTAGATCTATTCCTCCTAAGCATGATATCAATGAGTCTCTCAAAGCTATGAGAATTTCCATTGATGAGCGCAAAGAAAGAACCGCTAGGATGCGTGCTTCCAAAGATGCCTTTATTAAAGCGTGTTCTTCTAATTCCTATGAAAATCAAGATGAAGATCTAAAAGTTATTGATGTGTCCCCCATTAAATCTTTGTTCTGCAATATGAATCTTGATGAAACTGAATATGATCTTCCTTTACCTAGAAGGCGTTCTAAGAATTCGGAGTTTTTAGATCTTGATGATGAAATTGATAAAAGTGGGATTGAAAGAAATAAAAACCTAGATGTTGCTAAACCCACTATTTTGGATCTCAAGGAATTTAATTATGAAAATTGCTCTTTAATTGATTGTATTTCCTTGTTGCAATCCGTGCTAAATTCTCCTCATGCTTATAGTCAAAATAAGGCCTTTACCGAACACATTGTTGATGCCTTGATGCAATCTTATGAAGAAAAACTTGAGTTGAAAGTTTCAATCCCTAGAAAGCTCTACGATGAGTGGGAACCTACTATTAAGATTAAAATTAAATATTATGAGTTTCATGCTTTGTGTGATTTGGGTGCTAGTGTCTCCACTATTCCCAAAACTTTGTGTGATTTGCTAAATTTCCGTGACTTTGATGATTGCTCTCTAAACTTGCATCTTGCGGATTCCACTATTAAAAAACCTATTGGAAGAATTAATGATGTTCTTATTTTTGCAAATAGGAATTATGTGCCCGTGGATTTTATCGTTCTTGATATAGATTGCAATCCTTCATGTCCTATTATTCTTGGTAGACCTTTCCTTAGAACGATTGGTGCAATTATTGATATGAAGGAAGGGAATATTAGATTCCAATTTCCATTAAAGAAAGGCATGGAACACTTTCCTAGAAACATAATAAAATTACCATATGAATCTATCATGAGAGCCACTTATGGATTGCCTACCAAAGATGGCAACACTTAGATCTATCCTTGCTTTTATGCCTAGCTAGGGGCGTTAAACGATAGCGCTTGTTGGGAGGCAACCCAATTTTATTTTTAGTTTTTTGTTTTTGCTTCTGTTTAGGATTAAATAATCCATCTAGCCTCTTTTTACATGTGGTTTTATGTTTTAGTTAGTGTTTGTGCCAAGCTAGACCTATTGGATCTTCTTGGATGATAGTTATTTGATCTTGCTGTAATTTCCAGAAACTTTGCGCTCAGTGCCCGAATTATTAAAAATCACCAGAATGTGATAAAATATTGATTCGAATTGCTGCTGATCAATAAACAACTTGTCTAAGCCTTCTACTTTTGGTAGATTTTTGGAGTTCGAGAAGTTTGCGTTAGTTACAGATTACTACAGACTGTTTTGTTTTAGACAGATTCTGTTTTGCGTGTGTTGTTTGCTTATTTTGATGCATCTATGGCTAGTAAAATAGTTTATAATCCATAGAGAAGTTGGAATACAGTAGGTTTAACACCAATATAAATAAAGTATGAGTTCACTACAGTACCTTAAAGTAGTCTTTTGTTTTCTTTATCTAACGGAGCTCATGAGATTTCTATTGAGTTTTGTGTTGTGAAGTTTTCAAGTTTTGGGTGAATTCTTTTGATGGATTATGGAACAAGGAGTGGCAAGAGCCTAAGCTTGGTGATGCCCATGGCACCCCCAAGATAATCCAAGGACACCAAAATGTCAAAGCTTGGGGATGCCCCGGAAGGCATCCCCTCTTTCGTCTACTTCCATCGGTAATCTACTTGGAGCTATATTTTTATTCACCACATGATAAGTGTTTTGCTTGGAGCGTCTTGTATTATTTGCGTCTTTGCTTGTTAGTTTACCACAATCATCCTTGCTGTACACACCTTTTGAGAGAATCCAATTTGATTAGAATTTGCTAGAATACTCTATGTGCTTCACTTATATCTTTTGAGCTTGATAGTTTTGCTCATAGTGCTTCACTTATATCTTTTGAGCGTGATAATTTTTGCTCTAGTGCTTCACTTAGATCTTTTAGAGCACGGTGGTGGATTTGTTTTAAAGAAACTATTGATCTCTCATGCTTCACTTAGATTATTTTGAGAGTCGTTAATAGCATGGTAATTTGCTTAATATTAATATACTTGGTATTCAAGATATGTGAAACTTTCTTTTGAGTGCGTTGAATACTAAGAAAAGTTTGATGCTTGATAATTTTTTTGAGATATGGAGGTGATAATATCATAGTCATGCTAGTTGAGTAGTTGTGAATTTGAGAAATGCTTGTGTTGAAGTTTGCAAATCTCGTAGCATGCACGTATGGTTAAAGTTGTGTAACAAATTTGAAACATGAAGTGTACCTGGCTTGTGCATCCTTATGAGTGGCGGTCGGGGACGAGCGATTGTCTTTTCCTACCAATCTATCCCCCTAGGAGCATGCGCGTAGTACTTGATTTTTGATGACTTCTAAATTTTTGCAATAAGTATATGAGTTCTTTTGACTAATGTTGAGTCCATGGATTATAGGCACTTTTACCTTTCCGCCTTTGCTAGCCTCTTGATGCACTGCATTGCCCTTTCTCACCTTGAGAGTTGGCGCAAACTTCGCGGTGCATCCAAACCCCGTGATATGATACGCTCTATCACACATAAACCTCATTATATCTTCCTCAAAACAGCCACCATACATACCTATTATGGCATTTCCATAGCCATTCCGAGATATATTGCCATGCAAATTTCCACCGTTCCGTTCATCATCATCATGACATACTTTACTTTTGTCATATTGCCATTGCATGATCATGTAGTTGACAACGTATTTGTGGCAAAGCCACCATGCATTATTTTTCATACATGTCACTCTTGATTCATCGCACCATCCCGGTACACCGCCGGAGGCATTCATATAGAGTCATATCTTGTTCTAGTTTCGAGTTGTAATCCTTATGTTGTAATCAATAGAAGTTTGATGATCATCATTATTAGAGCATTGCCCAAAAAAAGAGAAAGGCCAAAAAGAAAAAAAAAGGAAGGCCCAAAAAAAGAAAATAAATAAAAAGGGCAATGTTACTATCTCTTTTTCCACACTTGTGCTTCAAAGTAGCACCTAGTTCTTCATGTAGTGAGTCTCATATATTGTGCTTCAAAGTAGCACCATGTTTTTCATATAGTGAGTCTCATAAGTTGTATTTTTATACTAGTGGGAATTTTTTATTATAGAACTTGGCTTGTATATTCCTACGATGGGCTTCCTCAAATGCCCTAGGTCTTCATGAGCAAGCAAGTTGGATGCACACCCACTAGTTTTCTTTTGTTGAGCATTCATAGCTCTAGTGCATCCATTGCATGGCAATACCTACTCCTCATGTTGACATCAATTGATGGGCATCTCCATAGCCCGTTGATTATCCTCGTCAATGTGAGACTTTCTCCTTTTTTGTCTTCTCCACACAATCCCCATCATCATATTCTATTCCACCCATAGTGCTATATCCATGGCTCACGCTCATGTATTGCGTGAAGGTTGAAAAAGTTTGAGATTATTTAAGTACGAAACAATTGCTTGGCTTGTCATCGGGGGTATAGAAGTTGGGAACATCTTTGTGTGACAAAAATAAAGCATAACCTAATTATATGATTTTTGTAGGGATGAACTTTCTTTTGCCATGCTATTTTGAGAAGACATGATTACTTTGATTAGTATGCTTGAAGTATTATTATTTTTATGTCAATATGAACTTTTGTCTTGAATCTTTCGGATCTGAATATTCATACCACAATTAAGAAGATTTACATTGAAATTATGCCAAAGTATCACTCCGCATCAAAAATTCTCTTTTTATCATTTACCTACTCGAGGACGAGCAGGAATTAAGCTTGGGGATGCCTGATACGTCTCCAACGTATCTATAATTTTTTATTGGTCCATGCTACTTTATCTACTGTTTTGGACTATATTGGGCTTTATTTTCCACTTTTATAATATTTTTGGGATAACCTATTAACCGGAGGCCCAGCCCAGAATTGCTGTTTTTTTCCTATTTCAGTGTTTCGAAGAAACAGAATATCAAACAGAGTCCAAACGGAATGAAACCTTCGGAAACGTGATTTTCTCACCGAACGTGATCCAGGGACTTGGACCCTACTCCAAGGAACGAAGAGGCGGTCACGAGGGGGCCCCCAGTATGCCCCGCCTCGTGGGCCCCCTGTCGCTCCACCAACGTACTCCTTCCTCCTATATATACCTATGTACCCCCAAACGATCAGAACAGGAGCCAAAAACCTAATTCCACCGCCGCAACTTCCTGTATCCACGAGATCCCATCTTGGGGCCTGTTAGGAGCTCACGGAGGGGGCATCCCCACGGAGGGCTTCTACATAAACACCATAGCCCCTCCGATGAAGTGTGAGTAGTTTACTTCAGACCTTCGGGTCCATAGCTAGTAGCTAGATGGCTTCTTCTCTCTTTTTGGGTCTCAATACAATGTTCTCCCCCTCTCTCGTGGAGATCTATTCGATGTAACCTTCTTTTTACGGTGTGTTTGTTGAGATCGATGAACTGTGGGTTTATAATCCAGCTTATCTATGAATAATATTTGAATCTTCTCTGAATTATTTTATGTATGATTGGTTATCTTTGCAAGTCTCTTCGAATTATCCGTTTGGTTTGGCGAACTAGATTGGTAGTTCTTGCAATGGGATAAGTGCTTAGCTTTGGGTTCAATCTTGCGGTGTCCTTACCCAGTGACAGAAACGGTTGCAAGGCACGTATTGTATTGTTGCCATCGAGGATACCAAGATGGGGTATTTATCATATTGCATGAATTTATTCCTCTACATCATGTCATCTTGCTTAAGGCGTTACTCTGATTTTAACTTAATACTCTAGATGCATGCTGGATAGCGGTCGATGACTGGAGTAATAGTAGTAGATGCAGAATCGTTTCGATCTACTTGTCTTGTACGTGATGCCTATATACATGATCATACCTAGATATACTCATAACTATGCTCAATTCTGTCAATTGCTCAACAGTAATTTGTTCACCCACCGTAGAATACTTATGCTCTTGAGAGAAGCCACTAGTGAAACCTATGGCCCCCGGGTCTATTCTCATCATATCAATCTCCATCACTTTAATACTTGCTTTGCTTTTACTTTGCCTTTTACTTTTCACTTTGCATCTCTATACCAAAAATACCAAAAATATTATCTATCATCTCTATAAGATCTCACTCTCGTAAGTGACCGTGAAGGGATTGGCAATCCCTAATCGCGTTGGTTGCGAGTAGCTATCGTTTTGTGCAGGTACGAGGGACTTGTGCGTGGCCTCCTACTGGATTGATACCTTGGTTCTCAACAAACTGAGGGAAATACTTACTCTACTTTGCTGCATCATCCTCTCCTCTTCGGGGAAATCCAACGCAGTGCTCTAGAGGTAGCATTGCACAATCTCATGGTCTAAGGAAACGATACTTGACATTAGAAAAGCTCTAGCAAAACGAACTACACGATCTTGTGCTATGCTTAGGATTGGGTCTTGTCCATCACATCATTCTCCTAATGATGTGATCCTGTTATCAATGACATCCAATGTCCATGGTCAGGAAACCATAACCATCTATTGATCAACGAGCTAGTCAACTAGAGGCTCACTACGGACATGTTGTGGTCTATGTATTCACTCATGTATTACGGTTTCCAGTTAATACAATTATAGCATGAACAATAGACAATTATCATGAACAAGGAAATACAATAATAACCATTTTATTATTGCCTCTAGGGCATATTTCCAACACCCTCCACAAGTGAAAACGGTGAACATGATATACGCAACCCATATTCCCAAGAGGGAACGGAAGCGCACACTAAGGGAAATCTATGCGATGGAGCCAGTCGCCACAAAGTTCAACCCATGGTCCTCTTGTCCGATCACCTTTGATTGTAGGGACCACCCCACTAGTATATAGGGGCTAGGGGGGCGCATGCCCCCTTGGAGATCCCATCTAGAGGGAGGCGGCCCCTCGAGGCAACGACCCCTTAGGGTTTCAACCAGGCGCATGCCCCCTCCGGCAACGGCCCCTAGGGTTTCCAACGAGGGGCGATGCCCCTCGGGGCAACGGCCCGTGAGGGTTTCAACCCTAGGCGCCTTGGGCCCTTGGGTGGGGCGCACCAGCCCACCAGGGGCTGGTTCCCATGCCACTTCAGCCCATGGGGCCCTCCGGGATAGGTGGCCCCACCCGGTGGACCCCCAGGACCCTTCCGGTGGTCCCGGTACAATAGGTGACCCCCGAAACTCTCCTGGTGGCCGAAACTGGACTTCCTATATATAAATATTTACCTCCGGACAATTCTGGAACTTCTCATGACGTCCGGATCTCATCCGGGACTCCGAACAACTTTCGGTTAACCGCATACTAATATCTCTACAACTCTAGCGTCACCGAGAGACACGTAGACCCTACGGGTTCGGGAGACACGTAGACATGACCGAGACAACTCTCTGGTCAATAACCAACAGCGGGATCTGGATACCCATGTTGGCTCCCACATGCTCCACGATAATCTCATCCGATGAACCACGATGTCGAGGATTCAATCAATCCCGTATACAATTCCCTTTGTCTATCGGTACGATACTTGCCCGAGATTCGATCGTGGTATACCGATACCTTGTTCAATCTCGTTAAGGCAAGTCTCTTTCTTGTTCTCGTAAGACATCATCCCGTGAACAACTCCTTGATCACATTGAGGTCATGATGATGATGTCCTACCGAGTGGGCCCAGAGATACCTCTCCGTCATACGGAGTGACAAATCCCAGTCTCGATTCGTGCCAACCCAACAGATACTTTCGGGGATACCCGTAGTGTACCTTTATAGCCATCCTGTTACGCTGTGACGTTTGGCACACCCAAAGTAACCTTACGGTATCCGGGAGTTTCACCATCTCATGGTCTAAGGAAAGGATACTTGACATTAGAAAAGCTTTAGCAGACGAACTACACGATCTTGTGCTATGCTTAGGATTGGGTGTTGTCCATCACATCATTATCCTAATGATGTGATCCCGTTATCAATGACATCATATGTCCATGGTTAGGAAACCGTAACCATATATTGATTAACGAGCTAGTCAACTAGAGGCTCACTAGGGACATGTTGTGGTCTATGTATTCACACATGTATTACGATTTCCGGATGACACAATTATAGCATGAACAATAGATAATTATCATGAACAAGGAAATATAATAATAACCTTTTTATTATTGCCTCTAGGGCATATTTCCAACAGTCTCCCACTTGCACTAGAGTCAATAACCTAGTTACATTGTGATGAATCAAACACCCATAGAGTTCTGGTGTTGATCATGCTTTGCACGTGGTAGAGGTTTAGTCAACGGATCTGCGACAATCAAGTCCGTATGCACTTTAAAAATCTCTATGTCTCCATCTTGAACATTTTCACGAATGGAGTTGAAGCGACGCTTGATATGCCTGGTCTTCTTGTGAAACCTGGGCTCCTTGGCAAGGGAAATAGCTCCAGTGTTGCCACAGAAGAGAGTCATCGGGCCCGACGCATTGGGAATAACTCCTAGGTCGGTAATGAACTCCTTCATCCAGATTGCTTCATGTGCTGCCTCCAAGGCTGCCATGTACTCTGCTTCACATGTAGATCCCGCCACGACTCTTTGCTTGCAACTGCACCAGCTGATTGCCCCACCATTCAAAATATACACGTATCCTGTTTGTGACTTGGAGTCATCCAGATCTGTGTCGAAGCTAGCATCAATGTAATCATTTACGACGAGCTCTTCGTCACCTCCATAAACGAGAAACATATCCTTAGTCCTTTTCAGGTACCTCAGGATATTCTTGACCGCTGTCCAGTGTTCCATGCCGGGATTACTTTGGTACCTTCCCACCAAACTTACGACAAGGTTTACATCAGGTCTGGTACACAGCATGGCATACATAATAGACCCTATGGCCGAGGCATAGGGGATGACACTCATCTTTTCCCTATCTTCTGCCGTGGTCGGGCATTGGGCCGTGCTCAATCTCACACCTTGAAATACAGGCAAGAATCCCTTCTTGGACTTATCCATATTGAACTTCTTCAATATCTTGTCAAGGTACGTGCTTTGTGAAATACCAATGAGGCATCTCGATCTATCTCTATAGATCTTGATGCCTAATATGTAAGTAGCTTCTCCAAGGTCCTTCATTGAAAAACACTTATTCAAGTAGGCCTTATGCTTTCCAAGAGTTCTATATCATTTCCCATCAATAGTATGCCATCCACATATAATATGAGAAATGCTACAGAGCTCCCACTCACTTTCTTGTAAACACAGGCTTCTCCATAAATCTGCGTAAAGCCAAACGCTTTGATCATCTCATCAAAACGAATGTTCCAACTCCGAGATGCTTGCACCAGCCCATAGATCGAGCGTTGGAGCTTGCATACCTTGTCAGCATTCTTAGGATCGACAAAACCTTCCGGCTGCATCATATACAATTCTTCCTTAAGAAAACCATTAAGGAATGCTGTTTTGACGTCCATTTGCCATATCTCATAATCATAGAATGCGGCAATTGCTAACATGATTCGGACAGACTTCAGCTTCGCTACGGGTGAGAAGGTCTCATCATAGTCAACACCTTGAACTTGTCGATAACCCTTAGCAACAAGCCAAGCCTTATAGATGGTTACATTACCATCCGCGTCTGTCTTCTTCTTAAAGATCCATTTATTTTCTATGGCTCGCCGATCATCAGGCAAGTCTGTCAAAGTCCATACTTCGTTTTCATACACGGATCCTATCTCGGATTTCATGGCTTCAAGCCATTTGTCGGAATCCGGGCCCGCCATCGCTTCTTCATAGTTCGAAGGTTCACCATTGTCTAACAACATGATTTCCAGGATAGGGTTGCCGTACCACTATGGTGCGGAACGTGTCCTTGTGGACCTACGAAGTTCAGTAGCAACTTGATCTGAAGTTTCATGATCATCATCATTAACTTCCTCTCTAGTCGGTGCAGGCACCACAGAAACATTTTCTTGAGCCGCGCTACTCTCCGGTTCAAGAGGCAATACTTCATCAAGTTCTACTTTCCTCCCACTTACTTCTTTCGAGAGAAACTCTTTCTCTAGAAAGGATCCATTCTTGGCAACAAAGATCTTGCCTTCGGATCTGAGGTAGAAGGTATACCCAATAGTTTCCTTAGGGTATCCTATGAAGACGCATTTTTCTGATTTGGGTTCGAGCTTTTCAGGTTGAAGTTTCTTGACATAAGCATCGCATCCCCAAACTTTCAGAAACGACAACTTAGGTTTCTTCCCAAACCACAATTCATACGGTGTCGTCTCAATGGATTTCAATGGAGCCCTGTTTAAAGTGAATGCGGCAGTCTCTATAGCATAACCCCAAACTGATAGCGGTAGATCGGTAAGAGACATCATAGATCGCACCATATCCAATAGAGTGCGATTACGACGTTCGGACACACCATTACGCTGAGGTGTTCCAGGCGGTGTGAGTTGTGAAACAATTCCACATTTCCTTAAGTGCGTGCCAAATTCGTGACTCAAATATTCTCCCCCACGATCTGATCGTAAGAACTTGATTTTCCTGTCACGTTGATTCTCAACCTCACTCTGAAATTCCTTGAACTTTTCAAAGGTCTCAGACTTGTGTTTCATTAAGTAGACATACCCATATCTACTTAAGTCATCAGTGAGGGTGAGAACATAATGATAACCACCGCGAGCCTCAACGCTCATTGGACCGCACACATCAGTATGTATGATTTCCAATAAGTTGGTTGCTCGCTCCATTGTTCCGGAGAACGGAGTCTTGGTCATTTTGCCCATGAGGCATGGTTCGCATGTGTCAAATGATTCATAATCAAGAGACTCCAAAAGTCCATCTATATGGAGTTTCTTCATGCGTTTGACACCAATGTGACCAAGGCAGCAATGCCACAAGTAAGTGGGACTATCATTATCAACCTTACATCTTTTGGCATTCACACTATGAATATGTGTAACATCACGTTCGAGATTCCATAAGAATAAACCATTGACCAGCGGGGCATGACCATAAAACATGTCTCTCATATAAATAGAACAACCATTATTCTCATATTTAAATGAGTAGCCATCTCGCATTAAACGAGATCCAGATACAATGTTCATGCTCAAAGCTGGTACTAAATAACAATTATTGAGGTTTAAAACTAATCCCGTAGGTAAATGTAGAGGTAGCGTGCCGACGGCGATCACATCGACCTTGGAACCATTCTCGACGCGCATCGTCACCTCGTCCTCCGCCAGTCTCCGCTTATTCCGCAGCTCCTGTTTTGAGTTACAAATATGAGCAACTGCACCGGTATCAAATACCCAGGAGCTGCTACGAGCGCTGGTTAGGTACACATCAATAACATGTATATCACATATACCTTTGGTATTGCCGGCCTTCTTATCCGCTAAGTACTTGGGGCAGTTCCGCTTCCAGTGACCATTTCCCTTGCAATAAAAGCAGGCTTGGCTCCATGCTTTGGCTTCTTCCCGGCAACTGGCTTACCGGGTGCGGCAACTCCCTTGTCGTCCTTCTTGAAGTTCTTCTTACCCTTTCCCTTCTTGAACTTAGTGGTTTTATTCACCATCAACACTTGATGTTCCTTTTTTATCTCCACTTCCGCCGATTTCAGCATTGAATATACCTCAGGAATGGTCTTTTCCATCCCCTGCATATTGAAGTTCATCACAAAGCTCTTGTAGCTAGGTGGGAGCGACTGAAGGATTCAGTCAATGACCGCATCATCTGGGAGATTAACTCCCAGCTGAGATAAGCGGTTGTGCAACCCAGACATGTTGAGTATGTGCTCGCTGATAGAACTATTCTCCTCCATCTTACAACTGTAGAACTTGTCGGAGACTTCATATCTCTCGACCCGGGCATGAGCTTGGAAAACCATTTTCAGCTCTTGGAACATCTCATATGCTCCGTGCTCC
Source organism: Aegilops longissima (assembly GCA_021605205.1). Classification (NCBI taxonomy): domain Eukaryota; kingdom Viridiplantae; phylum Streptophyta; class Magnoliopsida; order Poales; family Poaceae; genus Aegilops; species Aegilops longissima. The sequence continues at coordinate 58,606 of JAHIAM010006578.1, read as the reverse complement.
TCAAAACAATTTTGGAGCCCCGGTTCTAAGCTGTAAAGCATGCCGCACTGAACCAGGGAGTAATCATCACTACGCGACTGCTAGGCGTTCATAACGTCTTGAGTTGCTGGGAAAACAGGTGCTTCACCTTGCGGTGCATCAAGGACATATTCTTTCTTGGTAGCTATGAGGAAAATCCTCAGGTTAAGGACCCAGTCTGTGTAGTTGCTGCCATCGTCTTTCAGCTTGGTTTTCATTAGGAAAGCGTTGAAGTTGAGGGCAACATTAGCGTGGGCCATTTGATCTACAAGAAATATTGCAAAGTTTTAGACTATGTTCATGATAATTAAGTTCATCTAATCAAATTATTTAATGAACTCCCACTCAGATAGACATCCCTCTAGTCATCTAAGTGATACATGATCCGAGTCAACTAGGCCGTGTCCGATCATCACGTGAGACGGACTAGTCATCATCGGTGAACATCTTCATGTTGAACGTATCTTCTATACGACTCATGTTCGACCTTTCGGTCTTCCGTGTTCCGAGGCCATGTCTGTACATGCTAGGCTCGTCAAGTCAACCTAAGTGTATTGCGTGTGTAAATCTGGCTTACACCCGTTGTATGCGAACGTTAGAACCTATCACACCCGATCATCACGTGGTGCTTCGGAACAACGGACCTTAGCAATGGTGCACTGTTAGGGGGAACACAATTCTTGATATTTTAATGAGGGATCATCTTATTTATGCTACCGTCGTTCTAAGCAAATAAGATGTAAAAACATGATAAACATCACATGCAATCAAATAGTGACATGATATGGCCAATATCATTTTGCTCCTTTGATCTCCATCTTGAGCGCCATGATCATCATCGTCACCGGCTTGACACCATGATCTCCATCATCAAGATCCTTGTCATCGTGTCTTCATGAAGTTGTCTCGTCAACTATTACTTCTACTACTATGGCTAACGGTTTAGCAATAAAGTAAAGTAATTACATGACGTTTATGTTGACACGCAGGTCATAAATAAATTAAGACAACTGCTATGGCTCCTTCCGGTTGTCATACTCATCGACATGCAAGTCGTGATTCCTATTACAAGAACATGATCAATCTCATACATCACATATATCATTCATCACATCCTTTTGGCCATATCACATCACACGGCATATGCTGCAAAAACAAGTTAGACGTCCTCTAATTGTTGTTGCAAATTTTACGTGGCTGCTATAGGTTTCTTAGCAAGAACGTTTCTTACCTACGCCAAAACCACAACGTGATATGCCAATTTCTATTTACCCTTCATAAGGACCCTTTTCATCGAATCCGATCCGACTAAAGTGGGAGAGACAGACACCCGCTAGCCACCTTATGCAACTAGTGCATGTCAGTCGGTGGAACCTGTCTCACGTAAGCGTACGTGTAAGGTCGGTCTGGGCCGCTTCATCCCACGATGCCGGCGAATCAAGATAAGACTAGTAATGGCAAGTAAATTGACAAAATCGACGCCCACAACAACTTGTGTTCTACTCGTGCATAGAAACTACGCATAGACCTAGCTCATGATGCCACTGTTGGGGATCGTAGCAGAAATTTAAAATTTTCTACGCATCCACAAGATTAATCTATGGAGTCATCTAGCAACGAGAGAGAGAGGAGTGCATCTACATACCCTTGTAGATCGTGAGCGGAAGCATTCAAGAGAACGGGGTTGATGGAGTCGTACTCGTTGTGATCCAAATCACCGATGATCCTAGCGCCGAACGGACGACACCTCCGCGTTCAACACACGTACGGAGTGGAGACATCTCCTCCTTCTTGATCCAGCAAGCGGGGAGGAGAAGTTGATGGAGATCCAGCAGCGCGACGGCGTGGTGGTGGAAGCAGCAGGATTCTAGCAGGGCTTCGCCAAGCGCTACTGGAGGAGGAAGAGGTGTCACGGGAGAGAGAGGGAGGCGCCAGGGCTTAGGGTGCGGCTGCCCTCCCTCCCCTCCACTATATATAGGGGCTAGGGGGCGCATGCTCCCTTGGAGATCCCATCTAGAGGGGGGGCGGCCCCTCGGGGGGCAACGACCCCCTTAGGGTTTCCAACCAGGGGGCGCATGCCCCCTCGGGGCAACGGCCCCCTAAGGTTTACAACCCTAGGCGCCTTGGGCCCTTGGGTGGGGCGCACCAGCCCACCAGGGGCTGGTTCCCATGCCACTTCAGCCCATGGGGCCCTCCGTGATAGGTGGACCCCCGGGACCCTTCCGGTGGTCCCGGTACAATACCAGTGACCCCCGAAACTCTCCCGGTGGCCGAAACTAGACTTTCTATATATAAATCTTTACCTCCAGACCATTCTGGAACTCCTCGTGACATCTGGGATCTCATTCGGGACTCCGAACAACTTTCGGTTAACCGCATACTAATATCTCTACAACTCTAGCGTCACCGAACCTTAAGTGTGTAGACCCTACGGGTTCGGAGACACGTAGACATGACCGAGACAACTCTCCGGTCAATAACCAACAGCGGGATCTGGATACCCATGTTGGCTCCCACATGCTCCACGATAATCTCATCGGATGAACCACGATGTCGAGGATTCAATCAATCCCGTATACAATTCCCTTTGTCTATCGGTATGATACTTGCCCGAGATTCGATCGTCGGTATACCGATACCTTGTTCAATATCGTTACGGCAAGTCTCTTTACTCGTTCCTGTAACACATCATCTCGTGAACAACTCCTTAATCACATTGAGCTCATTATGATGATGTCCTACCGAGTGGGCCCAGAGATACCTCTCCGTCATACGGAGTGACAAATCCCAGTCTCAATTCGTGCCAACCTAACAGATACTTTCGGGGATACCCGTAGTGTACCTTTATAGCCACCCTGTTACGTTGTGATGTTTGGCACACCCAAAGTACCCTTACGGTATCCGGGAGTTGCACAATCTCATGGTCTAAGGAAAGAATACTTGACATTAGAAAAGCTTTAGCAGACGAACTACACGATCTTGTGCTGTGCTTAGGATTGGGTCTTGTCCATCACATCATTATCCTAATGATGTGATCCCGTTATCAATGGCATCCTATGTCCATGGTTAGGAAATCGTAACCATCTGTTGATCAACGAGCTAGTCAACTAGAGGCTCACTAGGGACATGTTGTGGTCTATGTATTCACACATGTAGTACGATTTCCAGATAACACAATTATAGCATGAACAATAGACAATTATCATGAACAAGGAAATATAATAATAACCTTTTTGTTATTGCCTCTAGGGCATATTTCCAACAATCTTGCGGTGTCCTTTCCCAGTGATAGTAGGGGCAGCAAGGCACGTATTGTATTGTTGCCATCGAGGATAACAAGATGGGGTTTTTATCATATTGCATGAATTTATCCCTCTACATCATGTCAACTTGCTTAAAGCGTTACTCTGTTCTTATGAACTTAATACTCTAGATGCATGCTGGATAGTGGTCGATGTGTGGAGTAATAGTAGTAGATGCAGGCAGGAGTCGGTCTACTTGTCTCGGACGTGATGCCTATATACATGATCATACCTAGATATTCTCATAACTATGCTCAATTCTGTCAATTGCTCAACAGTAATTTGTTCACCCACCGTAAAATACTTATGCTCTTGAGAGAAGCCACTAGTGAAACCTATGGCCCCGGGTCTATTTTCCATCATATTAATCTTCCAACACTTAGCTATTTTCAATGCCTTTTATTTTACTTTGCATCTTTATCATAAAAATACCAAAAATATTATCTTATCATATCTATCAGATCTCACTCTCGTAAGTGACTGTGTAGGGATTGACAACCCCTTATCGCGTTGGTTGCAAGGATTTATTTGTTTTGTGTAGATGCGAGGGACTCGCGCGTAGCCTCCTACTGGATTGATACCTTGGTTCTCAAAAACTGAGGGAAATACTTACGCTACCTTGTTGCATCACCCTTTCCTCTTCAAGGGAAAACCAACACAGTGCTCAAGAGGTAGCAAGAAGGATTTCTGGCGCTGTTGCCGAGGAGTTCTACGCAAAAGTCAACATACCAAGTACCCATCACAAACCCTTATCTTCCGCATTACATTATTTGCCATTTGCCTCTCGTTTTCCTCTCCCCCACTTCACCCTTGCCGTTTTATTTTCCCTCTCTTTCCCATTCGCCCCTTTTCCGTTTGCTTGCCGTTATGTCTGAAATTAGGGAAACTATTGTCAATATGGACAATAGTAATAACATGGAAAATTCTGATGCTCCTGCTGAAGAACCCCCTATCTTACATACAAAAAAATTCCGAATTGGTAGTGGTAATATTATTGGAAAAGGGGTTATTCAAGATTTCTTTACTTGTGTCGGTGCTTTGCCTTCTATGGTCAGTTCCATTCTTCATAGAACTAGTAGTCTTGCGGACGCTATTGCCATGCGTATAGTTGAACTTGAAAGGCAATTTATGCACTTGCACCCTTGCATACAAAGGATTTTCTTAGAATTTTCTAATATTGAGCACTCTTCTGTTAAGTGTGCCGCTACTATCTTTTTGGCTCATGAGTTCAGATTTATAATAAAAGAGGCCAAAGACATCTTTGCGCATTATAGGGTGGACGCTGGCCGTCCTTCCATAGAGGCTATCCTCTTTGATCAAGAAGAAATAATGTGTTTTCAATCTCTAGACTATGTTGCTTTCAATGAAAACCTCTGGTTAGATGTATCTTTATGTTTAGTTTTTTTTTGCTTTTTGCTTATGTTTAGGAATAAATCTTTGTTCTAGCCTCTGGTTAGATGTATTTTTATGTTTTAATTAGTGTTTGTGCCAAGTTAAACCTATAGGATCTTCTTGGATGATAGTTATTTGATCTTGCAGTAATTTCCAAAAACTTTCTGTTCACGGTATTAATTGTTAAAAATCATCATAACGTGATAAATTATTTATCCCAATTGCTGCTGATCAATAAACAAATTGTCTAGGTCTTCCTATTTTGGTAGATTCTTTGGAGTTCCAGAAGTTTGCGTTAGTTACAGATTACTACAGACTATTCTGTTTTTGACAGATTCTGTTTTTCGTGTGTTGTTTGCTTATTTTGATGAATCTATGGCTAGTAAAATAGTTTATAAACCATAGAAGTTGGAATACAGCAGGTTTAACACCAATATAAATAAAGAATGAGTTCATTACAGTACCTTGAAGTGGTCTTTTGTTTTCTTACGCTAATGGAGCTCACGAGATTTTCTGTTGAGTTTTGTGTTCTGAAGTTTTCAAGTTTTGGGTGAAAGATTTGATGGATTATGGAACAAGGAGTGGCAAGAGCCTAAGCTTGGGGATGCCCATGGCACCCCCAAGATAATCTAAGGACACCAAAAATCCAAAGCTTGGGGATGCCCCGGAAGGCATCCCCTCTTTCGTCTAATTCCATCGGTAACTTTACTTGGAGCTATATTTTTATTCACCACATGATATGTGTTTTGCTTGGAGCGTCTTGTATGATTTGAGTCTTTGATTTTTAGTTTACCACAATCATCTTTGCTGTACACACCTTTTGAGAGAGACATACATGATTCGGAAATTATTAGAATACTCTATGTGCTTCACTTATATCTTTTGAGTTATATAGTTTTGCTCTAGTACTTAACTTATATCTTTTAGAGCACGGTGGTGGATTTGTTTTACAGAAACTATTGGTCTCTCATGCTTCAATTAGACTATTTTGAGAGTCTGAAAAAGCATGGTAAATTGCTTAAATAATCCTAATATGCTAGGTATTCAAGGTTAGTAAGAACTTTCTTATGAGTGTTTTGAATACTAAGAGAAGTTTGATGCTTGATGATTGTTTTGAGATATGGAGGTAGTGATATTAAAGTTGTGCTAGTTGAATAGTTGTGAATTTGAGAAATACTTGTGTTGAGGTTTGCAAGTCCCATAGCATGCGTGTATGTTAAACGTTATGTAACAAATTTGAAACATGAGGTGTTCTTTGATTGTCCTCCTTATGAGTGGCGGTCGGGGACGAGCGATGGTCTTTTCCTACCAATCTATCCCCCTAGGAGCATGCGCGTAGTGCTTGGTTTTTGTTGACTTGTAGATTTTTGCAATAAGTATGTGAGTTCTTTATGACTAATGTTGAGTCCATGGATTATACGCACTCTCACCTTTCCATCATTGCTAGCCTCTTCGGTACCGTGCATTGCCGTTTCTCACATAGAGAGTTGGTGCAAACTTCGCCGGTGCATCCAAACCCCGTGATATGATACACTCTTTCACACATAAACCTCCTATATCTTCCTCAAAACTGCCACCATACCTATCTATTATGGCATTTCCATAGCCATTCCGAGATATATTGCCATGCAACTTTCCACCATTCCGTTTATCATGACACGTTCATCATTGTCATATTGCTTAGCATGATCATGTAGTTGACATAGTATTTGTGGCAAAGCCACCGTTCGTAATTCTTTCATACATGTCACTCTTGGTTCATTGCATATCCGGTACATCACGGAGGCATTCATATAGAGTCATACTTTGTTCTAGTATCGAGTTGTAATCATTGAGTTGTAAATAAATAGAAGTGTGATGATCATCATTTTCTAGAGCATTGTCCCAAGTGAGGAATAAAAAAAGAGAAAGGCCATAAAAAAGGGAAGGACCAAAAAAATGAGAGAAAAAGAGAGAAGGGACAATGTTACTATCCTTTTACCACACTTGTGCTAAAAAGTAGCACCATAATCTTCATGATAGAGAGTCTCTTGTTTTGTCACTTTCATATACTAGTGGGAATTTTTCATTATAGAACTTGGCTTGTGTATTCCAACAATGGGCCTCCTCAAGTGCCCTAGGTCTTCGTGAGCAAGCAAGTTGGATGCACAACCACTTAGTTTCTTTTGTTGAGCTTTCATACATTTATATGTCTAGTGCATCCGTTGCATGGCAATCCCAACTCCTTGCATTAACATCAATCGATGGGCATCTCCATAGCTCACTGATTAGCCTCGTTGATGTGAGACTTTCTCCTTTTTTGTCTTCTCCACATAACCCCCATCATTATACTCTATTCCACCCATAGTGCTATATCCATGGCTCGCGCTCATGTATTGCGTGAAGGTTTATAAAGTTTGAGATTACTAAAGTATGAAACAATTGCTTGGCTTGTCATCGGGGTTGTGCATGATGAGAGCATTCTTGTGTGACGAAAATGGAGCATGACTAAACTATATGATTTTGTAGGGATGAACTTTGTTTGGCCATGTTATTTTGAGAAGACATAATTGCTTAGTTAGTATGCTTGAAGTATTATTATTTCTATGTCAATATTGAACTTTTATCTTGAATCTTTCAGATCTGGATATTCATACCACAATTAAGAAGAATTACATTGAAATTATGCCTAGTAGCATTCCACATCAAAAATTCTGTTTTTATCATTTACCTACTCGAGGACGAGCATGAATTAAGCTTGGGGATGCTTGATACGTCTCCAACATATCTATAATTTTTTATTGCTCCATGCTATATTATCTTTTGTTTTGGACATTGTTGGGCTTTATTATTCACTTTTATATTATTTTTGGGACTAACCTATTAACCGGAGGCCCAGCCCAAAATTGATGTTTTTTGCTTATTTCAGAGTTTCGTAGAAAAAGAATATCAAACGGAGTCCAAACGGAATGAAACCTTCGGGAACGTGATTTTCGGAAGGAACATGATCCAGAGGACTTGGACCCTACGTCAAGAAATCAAGGAGGAAGCCACGAGGTGGGGCGCTACCCCCCCAGCGCGCCTCCACCCTCATGGGCCCCACATTGCTCCACCGACGTACTCCTTCCTCCTATATATACCTACGTACCCCCAAACGATCAAAACAGAAGCCAAAAACCTAATTCCACCGCCGCAACCTTCTGTTCCCACGAGATCCCATCTTGGGGCCTGTTCCGGAGCTCCGCCGGAGGGGGCATCGATCATGGAGGGCTTCTACATCAACACCATAGCCCATCCAATGATGTGTGAGTAGTTTACCTCAGACCTTCGGGTCCATAGTTATTAGCTAGATGGCTTCTTCTCTCTTTTTGGATCTCAATACAATGTTCTCCCCCTCTCTTGTGGAGATCTATTCGATGTAATCTTCTTTTGCGGTGTGCTTGTTGAGAACGATGAATTGTGGGTTTATGATCAAGTTTATCTATGAACAATAGTTGAATCTTCTCTGAATTCTTTTATGTATGATTGGTTACCTTTGCAAGTCTCTTCGAATTATCAGTTTGGTTTGGCCTACTAGATTGATATTTCTTGCAATGGGAGAAGTGCTTAGCTTTGGGTTCAATCTTGCGGTGTCCTTTCCAAAGGATGAGGGGCAGCAAGGCACATATTGTATTGTTGCCATCGAGGATAACAAGATGGGGTTTTATCATATTGCATGAATTTATCCTCTACATCATGTCATCTTGCTTAAAGCGTTACTCTGTTCTTATGAACTTAATACTCTAGATGCATCTTTGGATAGCGGTCGATGTGTGGAGTAATAGTAGTAGATGCAGGCAGGTCGGTCTACTTGTCTCGGACATGATGCCTATATACATGATCATACCTAGATATTCTCATAACTATGCTCAATTCATCAATTGCTCAACAGTAATTTGTTCACCCACCGTAAAATACTTATGCTCTTGAGAGAAGCAACTAGTGAAACCTATGGCCCCGGTCTATTTTCCATCATATTAATCTTCCAATACTTAGCTATTTTATTGCCTTTTATTTTACTTTGCATCTTTATCATAAAAATACAAAAATATTATCTTATCATATCTATCGATCTCACTCTCGTAAGTGACCACAGAGGGATTGGCAACCCCTTATCGCGTTGGTTGCAGGATTTATTTGTTTTGTGTAGGTGCGAGGGACTCGCGCGTAGCCTCCTACTGGATTGATACCTTGGTTCTCGAAAACTGAGGGAAATACTTATGCTACTTTGCTGCATCACCCTTTCCTCTTCAAGGGAAAACCAAGGCAGTTCTCAAGAGGTAGCACAAATGAACTCGTTTCATATTACAGGATCACATGAGTACATTCATTTGAATATTACATCCTTAGCACATTCCTCCGCCACAAGGCGAGCACCCTTCAGGACACTGTCATAATACTTTTCGGGGTGGCGATGCTCCTTGCCTTCCGGCGGCCCCTATTCCACCAGCTTCTCGGCGTCCAGCTTCGCCCAGTGCACCTTCGCACGGGCAAAAGCCCTGCACGCACCCTCGATGCAGACGGGCCGCTTTATGACTTCAAGTCGTGGGCAGGTATTTACTAGCCGCCTCACCAGACCGAAGTAGCTACCAGGCAAGGGCTCGCCAGGCCACATCTGGGCTATAAGACCCTTCATGGCCTGTTCGGCCGCCTTGTGAAGCTTGACCAGTTGCTTCAACTGGTCGCTCAAGGGAATTGGGTGTTCGGTCCCAGTATACTAAGACCAGAGAAACTTCTCCGTCGAGCTCCCCTCCTCGGCCCGGTAGAACTCCGTGGCATCCGACACACTGCGGGGTAGATCTGCGAACGCTCCTGGAGAGCTCCGAACTCGGGTAAGTAAAAAGAAAGTTTCCTTCACATGCTTGCTTTGCATAAAGAATGCCTTACCCGCAGCTATCTTCTTAACCGCCTCAATTTCCTGGAGGGCCTTCTGGGCTTCGGCCTTGGCATGTTGCGCGTTTTCAAGGGCCTTCGCAAGGTCGGACCCTTGCGTCTTCGAGTCACGCACCAAGGACTCATGTTTCTTGACGAGAGCCTGGAGCTCTTGCTGCACCTTGCCTACCCGGGCCTCTTGTTTCTCTCGCTCGAGGCGCTCCTTGGCCGCTTTGTCTTCGGCCTCGGATAGTGCCTTCTTCAGGGCCGCCACTTCGGTCGTGGCCCCTAGAAAAATTCATGATGATCCTATCATTCTAAAACCATATTTCTCTTTATCAATATACAGACGGGGTATCACTTACCTTTGTTCTCTTCGAGTTGCCTTTTGGTAAGGCCGAGCTCTTCCTTGGACCGCTCAAGGTCCCGCTTCAGTACGGAGACCTCCGCAGTACGTGCGGCAGCGGCCAGCAGTGAATCCTGCATATGCACACAGACATATTCTGATCAAGACTCCTGCGGTTATTATTTGATCCTCTATTCGGCTTTTCTTCGCGAACGCCAAACAAAGCATCAGGGGCTACTGTCTATGCGGTAACATTCTCTTACAATCCGGTTACTAACCTCAAAGCCTGTTAGGAGGCTGGCACAGGCTTCAGTCGGTCCGCTCTTGGCGGACTGGACCTTTTTGACCACCGCACTCATAATAGTTCGGTGCTCTTCATCAATGGAAGCGCCGCGAAGCACTTCCAGCAAGTTTTCTGATGCCTCTGGACGGACAGAAGCCATCTGCATAGACGGCTTGCCCCCCTTAGCGAGGTGTTGCCTGACAGAATCCGGAACCACTGGAGGTTCCGACGCAGTATTCGGCTTGGGGTTATACTTGCTGCCCCCGGTGTTAGGGCCCAAAGGAGTCTTGCCCCTCGTGCGCCCAGCGCCTGGAATGTCGCCTCGAGGCGCCTCCGGAACTGTCTCCCCTTGGTTCAGTTCCCTTCGAGACAACACCTCGGTGTCGTCCGTAGGGAGGGGGCAGGAGGCGGTCGGGAGTGAATCGCTGTTCATATCCGACGGGTCCAAAGAACCATCCGACAAAGATAAGTCGATATGGGCTCGGGACGGACTGCATTATCATGTTCGGCATGATGGGAAGCAGTACAATGAAACATATCAAGAATTATTACGGTATCCGGATACTCACGACTTGGCCAGGGGCTTGTCCCTGGGTAACCACTCCTCGTCGCTGAAAGCGGCCGTCGTGGAGCAGTCCGGGAGGAGGGTCCTTCCCTTCTTGGACCCTTCGGCCTCCCCAGATGGGGCGGCCTTCCTTTTCCTATCCCCCGGCTGGGGGGGGGGAGAACTTTCCTCTTCCTCCTCCTCGTTTTCATGGGAGGAGTGCGCCTCGGTGTTTTCGGACGAGGAGTCCGATATAACCTTGCGCCGGAGACCCTTCCTGGTCCCCGTGGCCTTCTTCTTGGCCTTCTTCTCCGGCACCTCATAAGGTGCCGGAACCAGCATCTCCGTTAGGGGAGCATCTGCTGGATCTTCAGGCAGGGGAGCTGGACAATCGATCTGCTCCGCTGTCGCTACCCAGTCCTGTTAAATGGCGTGGAGGCTTAGATCCCGCACGTGGTTATACTGGGGAAAAGGACATCTTATGACATATAAAAGACTTACCGGATTGGCAGGGCGCTTTGCGCAGAGTCCACGGTCCTCAGTAAGGGGAGGCGGTACCTCGGCGCCCTTGAACAGCACCTTCCAGGCGTCCTTGTGCGTCGTGTCGAAGAGCTCTCGCAGCGTTTGGTGCACGGCTGGGTCGAACTCCCACAAATTGAATGCCCGTCTTTGACACGGGAGGATCCGGCGGAAGAGCATGACTTGGACCACATTGACAAGCTTGATTTTTTTGCTCATCATGTTTTTGACGCAAGTCTGGAGTCCGTCAGCTCCATCGAGGAACCCCGGATAGGCCCTTCTCTTTCCAGGAGGTGAGCCGCATGGGGATTCCGGATCGAAATTCAGGGGCCGCCACCCAGTTGGTGTCGCGCGGCTCGGTGATATAGAACCACCCCGATTGCCACCCCTTTACGGTCTCCACATAGGAGCCTTCGAGCCAGGTGACGTTGGGCATTTTTCCCACCATGGAGCCTCCGCACTCCGCTTGCTGGCCGACCACCACCTTCGGTTTAACTTTGAAGGTCTTCAGCCACAGGCCGAAGTGGGGCTTGATGCGGAGGAAGGCCTCGCACATGACGATGAACGCCGAGATGTTGAGGATGAAATTGGGGGCCAGATCGTGAAAGTCCAGCCCGTATTAGAACATGAGCCCACGGACAAACGGGTGGAGAGGAAATCCCAGTCCGCGGACGAAGTGGGTAAGAAATACCACCCTCTCATGGGGCTCTGGAGTAGGGACGATCTGCCCCGCATCTGGCAGCCGGTGTGCGATATCTGTGGCCAGATATCCGGCTCCCCGTAGCTTTGTGATGTCCTCCTCCGTAACGGAGGAGACCATCCACTTGCCTCTTGCTCCGGACATGCTTGGAGTGGTTTGAGGAGAAAATGCGAACTTGGGTGTTGGACCTTGAGTGCGCAAGAATGGATAAGCAAGGAGGAAGAGGGCGTGGGTGAAAAATATGAATCCTTGTCCCTTCATAAGGGCGGAAGAAACTATGCGCCTCTCCACCTGCCTAGTAAACTCGCTTATTCCCCAAGCGCCATGATTGATGGCGCGGTTGGGTTACCCACACCCGTATTGATGAGAATCCCGTAATAAGGGGGACACGATCTCTGCTTCGACAAGACGTGCCAAGAAAACCGCCTCGCAATATGTGCAGTGGCTGGTTGAGAAAAACGGTTCGAATAATGACCGGGCCGTGGTGTGATTTCATGCTACAGAAGTTGTCAGCAGATTAGATTTGCGGAAATATTATTCTCTCTACGGTGGTATGTGGAATTTGTTTTGCAGAGCCAGACACTATCCTTGTGTTCAAAATCTTCTATGGAATATTCGGAGGAGGAACCCGCCTTGCAATGTCGAAGACAATCTGCGCGTCGGACCCATCGTCATTTAAGCCTGGTTCAGGGGCTACTGAGGAAGTCCTGGATTAGGGGGTCCTCGGACAGCCGGACTATATACTTTAGCCGAACTGTTGGACTATGAAGATACAAGATTGAAGACTTCGTCCCGTGTCCGGATGGGACTCTCCTTGGCGTGGAAGGAAAGCTTGGCAATACGGATATGTAGATCTCCTCCCTTGTAACCGACTCTGTGTAACCCTAGCCCCCTCCGGTGTCTATATAAACCGGAGGGTTTAGTCCGTAGAACAACAATCATACCATAGGCTAGCTTCTAGTGTTTATCCTCTACGATCTCGTGGTAGATCAACTCTTGTAATACTCATATCATCAAGATCAATCAAGCAGGAAGTAGGGTATTACCTCCATCGAGAGGGCCCGAACCTGGGTAAATATCGTGTCCCCCGCCTCCTGTTACCATCCGCCTTAGACGCACAGTTCGGGACCCCCTACCCAAGATCCGCCGGTTTTGACACCGACACCGGCCTTCACCCGGCCGAACATTTACAGCACCCAAAGTTCAGATAATCAAACAATACTAGGGGTTGCACCCACACTCCTATTGTAAAACTCATATGGCTAAGTGAGGGCGATAAAGCCACATAGTCCGATTGCCTGGTTCGCCGCACTAACACCTCCTTCACGGACCAATACGTTGGGTCAAGTGTGTTTAAGTGTTATACCTAACACCCCCGTACTACCTACGTGGGGGCTGAATCCGACGACTGGCCAACTCTCAGATGTCGTAAATAGCCGCACAGGAGGAGATATTTTAAAATAAAACAAGCAACATATCATACATAAAGCCTTGTTTCATAATACAGGATTGGACATCATAGATACATTCATTCAAAAATGATATCCTTTGAACACTGGCCCTCCACAAAGCGGGATCCTTTCAGGACATCATCGAAATACCGCTCCGGCGTGCGGTGCTCTTTGCCAGCGGGCGGTCCCTCGGTTGCAAGCTTGACGGCGTCCATCTTCATGCACTGCACCTTGACACGGGCGAAGGCCATCCACGCACCTTCAATGCAGACCGACCGCTTCACGGCATCAAGCCGAGGGCAAGCGTTGACCAGCCGCTTCACGAGACCGAAGTAACTACTGGACATGGTTTCAGCGGGCCAAAGACGGATTATCAAATCCCTCATGGCCAATTCAGCCACCCTATGCAGTTCGTTCCATTGCTTCAGTTGATCGCTGAGGGGCACGAGATACTCTGGCGCAAGGTAGTGCGACCAGAACAGCTTCTCTATTGAGCTCCCCTCTTCGGCCCGGAAGAACTCCACGGCATCAGCAACACTCCGGGACAGGTCCGCAAACACTCGTGGAGAACTCCAAATCTGGGTTAGAAAGATATACCTTTTTCTCACAAATTTGCTCTGCATGTTAAAGGCCTTACCCGCCGCAATTTGCTTTGCCTCTTGAATCTCCCGGATAGAGCTTTGGGCTTCGGCTTGGGCTTCTTGTGCACTTTGGAGTGCCTTAGCAAGTTCGGAATTTTGCTCTGAACCCTTGCGCTCTAAGGACTCGCATTTGCCTATGGCATCCTTGAGTTCGTGCTGGACTTCCTCCACTAGCGATTCATGTTTAAGGCGGGAGGCTTGCTCCTCCTCCGCCTCCTTCTTGGCCTTGGCCAGCGCACTCTTGAGGGCCTCGACCTCAGACGTGTCAGCTACAAACATAATTATGAAACTCATTCAGATAACACATCAGAGCTGACATCAATTTAGACATGTTTCGGTATCACATACCTTGCTTTTCTTCTAACTTCCGCCTTAGCTCGGACGCTTCAGTGGCGTGGGCAGCTGACGCCTGTTTCGCACCCTGTTTGTTCAAACAAACATGTATGTTAGCCTCTTGTGTGAGTTATTATATCCTCTGTTCGGGTTTTCGTTCCGAACACTGGACAGAGTCTCAGGGGCTACTGTCTATACACAGGCACTCTTTTATATAGCTAAAAGGATTTCGCGGACTGAACCTTTTCAATCACCGTACCCATAAGGGTACGATGTTCTTCCACAATGGTGGCGCTCTGAAGCGCTCTCACCAGAGTGTCCGGCGCCTCTGCAATGACAGAGGACGCCGGTGTTGTATGCGCGCCCCCTTCTAGTAAAGAGGGTTGCTCATCTGTCTCCGGAACCGTGTGGGTTTCCGAAACGACATTTGGTTGGGGGCCAAACTGGACATGGCTCCCGTCTCCAGTCTCCATGGGGCTCGGTTCCCCCATGTTCTCGGCAGCTGAGGTGTCACCCTTCATTACCGACTTAGCAGCCTCCGGCACCTCTCCCTGTTCCAGAAGGGTCCTTTGGGACGACACCTTGGTGTTATCCGCTGCAGTGGGGGAGGAGGCTGGTGGAGGCGACTCACTCTCCATCATGTTCGGACCCAGTGAGTTCCTAGAAGAGGAAGATCGCTGGGGGAGGACATGAACCGGACTGCAGCATGCAATTTAAACGTATTACAACCATAAGGTAGAAAAGCCAGATATATATATATATAATATAATATAATATATATATATATATATATATTTTATATATATATATATATATACCTTTGAGTACTTCGATCCGGCCAGGGGCTTCGGCCTGGGGTGCCACTCGTCGGCGTCCGACTCGGAGTCATCCGTAAGGGAGGTTCTCCCTTTCTTGGACGCCTCCACCTCTAGATCAGCGGAGGCGGCCCTTTTATTCTTCTACCCCTTAGGGGGGGGGGGATTTCTCTCTTCCTCCTCCTCTTCCTCTTCGTCAGGGGAGGAGAGGGTTCATGTGTCCTCGGCCACCACGTCCGAGGCACCCTTACGACGAAGGCCACTCTTGGCCTCCTTGCCCTTCTTCTTGGCCTTCTTTTCCGGCGCTTGGTACGGTGTCGGGACCAGCATCCTCGTCAACAGAGGAATAGCTGAGTCTTCGGGCAGCGGAGCTGGACAGTGAATCCATTCCGCTTTCTTTGTCCAGTCCTTCGAAAGAAAATGGGGAGTTTAGTATGGTCCTTGGGCTTGCAAAGTAAAGTTGTCAAAAAACTTACGGGGGCCGCAGCATGGGTGTTGTTGTAACCGAGGTCTTGGTTGTCTCCAGCCACGACTTCTGGGTCTTAAAGAGCAGCTTCCACATGTCTCCGTGCTTCGTGCCGAAGAACCGTTGCAGTGTCCGGGGACCGGCCGGGTTGAACTCCCGCATGAACTCTTGACGTGCCTGACAGGGGAGAATCCAGCGGAAGAGCATCACCTGGATCACGCTGGCGAGGCTGGTATTTTTATCCACCATGCTCTTGATGCGCTTCTGCAGCATCATCACCTCGTCAGGCGACCCCCAGTCCAGGTGTTGGTGTCAGAACCGGCGGATCTCGGGTAGGGGGTCCCAAACTGTGCGTCTAAGGTTGATGGTAACAAGAGACGGGGGACACGATGTTTACCCAAGTTCGGGCCCTCTTGATGGAGGTAGTACCCTACTTCCTGCTTGATTGATCTTGATGAATATGAGTGTCGGTGTCAAAACCGGCGGATCTCGGGTAGGGGGTCTCGAACTGTGCGTCTAGGCGGATGGTAACAGGAGACAAGGGACACGATGTTTTTACCCAGGTTCGGGCCCTCTCGATGGAGGTAAAACCCTACTCCTGCTTGATTAATATTAATGATATGGGTAGTACAAGAGTAGATCAACCATGAGATCAGAGAGGCTAAACCCTAGAAGCTAGCCTATGGTATGATTGTTGTTCGTCCTACGGACTAAAACCCTCCGGTTTATATAGACACCGGAGAGGGTAAGGGTTACATAGAGTCGGTTTCAATGTAGCGACCCGACCCAAAATCGGTCAAATCTCGTATCTGCATTCATCCCAAGATCATGCTTTGCACACAAGACATTGATGAAATAATCAAAGTTCAATCACACCTGAATTTATTACACGATTCTCATATCGAGTCTTTATTACAATAGAATAAATTCGGCCGAAGGCCAACTCATGAGAAATAAACTAAATAAAGCTGCGGAAGCGTAGAAGAATAGCGAGTCCATCCGACTCCATAGGGCAATCGCCAAGCGCGGATCGTAGCCTCACTCCTGATCGGAATACTCCTCTGCAACATAAGACGTTGCAGCCGTGTAGGTCAGCATTTTGAATATGCCGGCAAGTCATGAAGAGAGAACAATAATAATAAAATTACTAACACTATATGCAATTTGGCTGTGGGGCTCTAAGTTCCACTGTTTTGCGACAAGCCAGTTTTTCCCTACAATAAGGACTTATTTGCAAATACTACAAAATGTTGGTAGTTATTGAGATGGTTCCGCCAACCAATGTCTCATTCCCAATTATTAAGTAATAACCCCCTCAATTAATTTATTAAGTTTGGTGTTGAGATATCCGAAATACTTCCAAGTTCCAGAGGCTCAAATTGTCCGTAACCGGGGACACGGCTAACCGATTAGATCTTCACTCTGCAGAGGTTTGTGCACTTTACCCACAAGATTCGTTCCCTCCTTTTAAGTCTTCGCACTTCATGGTGTTTGAAGACGGGACGAACGAAACAGGGTCTTCCGAAGAGTTCCTCTGGCCACTGCCGGTACCCATCCAATCCTACCGTTCTTCTACATCTCGTAGTACCGTCCGGCCAGAGTCACACCTAAGGTTGACCAAGCCAGAGCCCATAATGGCTTGCGGCTGCACAGGTAAGCTTCCGGTCAATGAGGTATACATCCGTCTCTTCGTGGCTGGGTGAAGCTTCCCGCAAGATGTCATGGCGCTTCTCCATGCATCCCGGCCAACCGCTGGTTTTCTCCAGGGTGCCCACAACCGCCCTCCACCCAATGAGTGAATTTTGAAGTCCATCTTGAGCTTGAAGTCATGGGGTTGTCATCATCTTGACTCTCACATCTCCTTATGAATTCACTCAACCAACCCGCTTCTGAGCATAGCAAAATAAACTACTTCGTCCCGGGCAATGGTAACAAGGGGAATTGGTTCATCCTACCTCATGATACAACTCAAGAACATAACTTCAAATTTTCCTACTGCATGCATGGTGGGGGAGGTATAATTCTAATGCAATAAAATCATAGGTATAGTAAAAGAAATATGATCAATGACTTGCCTTGCGGACGATCTTCGAAAGCTAGGGACTCGTAGTAGCAAGCTTCGCACTCCGGAAATTCTACCAAGGCAAACAACAATCATAATAAGCATACAACATATGATCACTTAACATAACAACATACTAACATAACACATGAAACAATTGAATCAAAACCCAAAGAAAGTTCGAAGAAATCCAAATCGATGTTTTCACCACACCATACAACAACAAAGAATAGTTTTACACAACAAAAATTTTCTTAACAGAACTCAAGCATGGGTTTTTGCTAACTAACAGAAGAGAAAACATCATGCAACTAGGAGCAAAAAGAATCACATTAAAAGCTATTATAAAACTCCTATTATGCCTAAAACAATCCTAGCAAGAAAAAATAAAATAAAAGTTTTATTTATTGTAAACAAAAGTTCATGTTCTAAAGTTACAGAAACTAACCTAAAATAAACTATCACATAAGGGAAATAAAATTATTTGCTATATGAAACAATAGGAAAACAGTAGCTAGCTAAATAATTAAGAACCACATGATTTTGATTAAAACTATTTTTTTATTAAATCTAAAATACCCAAATAAATTCCTACGGTTAGGCAAGGTCAAAACAAAGTTGTGACAAAAAGAATCACTAAAATAAAATAATTCTAACTCACTTTATAGCATAATTAATGGGCCTATCTAACGCATCGGCGTATTATAACTAAAACGTGCATGCGGGATTAAACCGAGTCGGGCCGGTCTAACTAAACCTAACTAAAACCGGAACTAAAACCGGGCCTATTTTAAAAAAACCATACCCCTTCGGGATCTAATCTAGACCCTACGATCTAGATCGAACGGCGACGGGGTTCTCCGGCGACTTACCGTGGCGGCGACGACGGCGATGGTCGACGGCGGCTCGGGCGACGTCGGCGCGGTGGCTCCGGTGGTTGGGGACGACGGCGGAGGCCTCCGGCGGGTGCGGCGGAGCGAGGGGAACTCGGGGGTCGACTCGGTGGAGCTCGGGGGTGGTCGGAGGTGGCCGGGGCGGTAACAATGGCGCGGCGGCGGTGCGGTGCTCCGGCGACGGATTGCGGGCGAGGGGAGGGTCGGGCAAGGGGGGAAAGTGAGGGAACGGGGCGAGGGCGGGGGTATTTATAGGGGGAGACCCGGCTTGGAGGAGGGGGCAGATCGGGCGAGGGGATCGGGGAGGATCCCGGATCCTTCGGGATTCCGGCGAGCGGCGGCGCGGTTGGCTTGGGCGAGGGGAAGGAGAGGTGGGGCCGGGGCGTCAGCGGGAGAGGGGAGAGGGCGATCGGTCGGTTGGCCGAAGGGTAGGGCCTTGGTAGCTGCTGCTCGGTCGGCTTGGGCGTGGGCAGCTCGGCCGTTATCGGGGCTCGGGCTGGGCTGCTTTGGTGGGTGCCTCAAGGCTGGGCTGGGCAGTTGGCTGGGTGGCGCTGGTCCTTTTCTTTTTCTTTTTTTTTTGAATTAAAGAGAGAGAGAAAGTATATTAAATATATATATTTTATATATGACATATATATATCAAAATGATCAGGGGAATATTCCCTACAATTTGAACATTTTTCCAGGGGCAAAACTCAAACTTTATAAAAAATCATTTTTGTAAAATCCCAAATAAAATTCAAATTTGAATTCAAACTTTTTGGCAATGTTTTTCATCTGATATTTTTTGGAGTGTCATGTTTACTCCTCTCATACTTTTTCTCAAGTATATATCAGGCATTGTTTGAAATAAATTTCAACTGCCAAATTTTGAATTCAAATTCCATCAAACTCAAAATCTTCTGAAACTCCAAATGCCACTCAATTACAAACCATATGCATAGATGCTTAGCTATAATTGTAAAACATTCCAAATAGGAAATTTGGGATGTTACAAACCTACCCACCTTAAGATGAATCTCGCCCTCGAGATTCGGGTTGGTTAGCAAATAGGTGCGGGTGGTCTCGGCGGAGGTCTTCTTCTCGCTCCCGGTGGCTTCCTCCTCGAGTGATGACTCCACACCTTGCAAAACTTGATGATCTTGCTGCGGGTGACTCTGTTTGCAGTCTCGAGAATTCGGACGGGTTTCTCCTCATAAGTCAGATCACTGTCGAGCTGTATGGCCTCTAGGGGTACTGTGTCTCTCAACGGAATATCGGCCATGTCGGCATGGCATTTCTTCATCTGAGAAACATGTAAGACATCCTGAACTCCGGACAATCCTTCCGGCAATTCCAACTTGTAAGCAACTTCTCCTCGACGTTCGAGGATTTTGTAGGGGCCAATGAACCGGGGTGCTAACTTTCCTTTAACACCGAACCTCTTGATTCCACGAAGTGGGGACACACGAAGATATGCCCGGTCTCCCGCTTCGTAAGTTACTTCCTTGCGTTTACTGTCGGCATAACTCTTCTACCTCGACTGAGCTACCTTGAGTCTATCTCGAATCAGTTTGACTTTCTCTTGGAATCTCGATAAGATCGGGACCGAAAAGTTTTCGATCTCAACACCATCCCACAGCAATGGTGTTCTCGCACCTCCTTCCGTATAGAGCTTGAAGGGGCCATCTTCGATCGGTCTGATAACTGCTGTTGTATGAGAATTCTCTGCGTATGGCAAATTATCATCCCAGCTAGATCCATAGTCTAGCGCACAAGCTCTCAAAATGTCCTCCGGGATCTGGTTGACTCTCTCGGTCTGTCCATCTGCTGCGGGATGAAAAGCTGTCTTGAACTCCAGCCTCGTACCCAAAGTTTCATGCAACTGATTCCAAAACTTTGAGGTAAATTGTGTTCCTCTATCGACACGATACTCCTCGGAACTCCATGCGGACATACTATCCTGGTCATGTATATCTTGGCTAACTTAGCACTGGTATAGGTAGTCTTCACGGGAATGAAATGAGCTACCTTGGTCAATCGATCAACCACTACCCAGATGGAATCATAACTGAACGGGTCCCGGGTAATCCTGATAAAATCCATTCCAAGTTTTTCCCATTTCCATTCGGGAATTGGCAAAGGTTGAAGTAACCCTGCTGGCTTCTGATGTTCCGCCTTTACTCGTTGGCAAACATCGCATACTGCTACGTACTCGGCAATATCCTTCTTCATACCTGTCCACCAGAAACTGTCCTTCAAATCCAGATAC
Organism: Aegilops longissima; assembly: GCA_021605205.1. Lineage (NCBI taxonomy): Eukaryota > Viridiplantae > Streptophyta > Magnoliopsida > Poales > Poaceae > Aegilops > Aegilops longissima. The sequence goes on along the minus strand of JAHIAM010006578.1, from coordinate 37,700 downwards.
ATCTTGGTGTTACCGGGATGAATCGAGTACGGTGAATCATGAGCCTCCTGAAGAATTAGTTTCCTGAGTTCGGGATCATTGGGTACATAAATACGATCCTCGAACCATATAGCTCATTATTCATCCTTACGAAACCCTTTAGCTTTTCCTTCATTCATCCTTTTCTTTATCTCATCAATTTCCTTGTCCGTCTTCTGGGCTTCACGAATTCTTTCGGCCAAAGTGGACTGAACTTCCAGAGCTGCAACATATCCTCTCGGAACTATCTCCAGTCGAAGATCTCTGAGGTCGTCGACTAACTCCTGGGGTAATCCTCCCGCTATAAGAGTATTTACATAACTCTTACGGCTCAAAGCATCTGCTACAACATTAGCCTTTCCTGGGTGGTAATGCAATCTCATGTCATAGTCCTTGATTAACTCTAGCCATCTCCTCTACCTGAGGTTCAACTCTTTCTGCGTGAAAATATACTTCAAGCTCTTATGATCTGTAAACATCACAACGGTTTCCGATAAGGAAATGTCTCTGTGTCTTGAGTGCATGCACTACGGCTGCTAACTCCAAATCATGTGTGGCATAATTCATCTCGTGGTCGTGGCTGTCCGGAGGTATAAGCTACAACTTTTCCTTCCTGCATGAGTACTCCTCCGAGTCCCCGACGAGAAGCGTCACAATATACCGTAATCCTTGTGTATGTCCGCAAAATCAGCACTGGGGCTGTAACCAAACGCTTTCTTCAACTCCTGAAACGGCTTCACAATCCTCGGTCCAAATGTACTTGGCGTCCTTCTTCAACAGCTCACCATGGGCTTGGCAATCTTCGAGAAATTCTCAATGAACCTCCGATAATATCCTGCGAGTCCGAGAAAACTGCGGATCTCCTTGATCGAGGTGGGCGATCGCCAATCGGTGATGATACAACCTTGGGGGTCAATCGCTATTCCTTCTCCTGAAATAACATGTCCGAGGAATCCGACTTCCTTCAGCCAAAATTCACATTTATGAACTTGGCATACAATGATGTTCTCGGAGTTTCTCGAACTAGACGCAAATGTTCCTTATGCTCTTCCTCGCTCTTGGAGAAAATCAGTATATCATCGATGAACACCACGACAAACTTGTCCAGATATTCCATAAATACCTTGTTCATCAAATTCATGAAGTATGCAGGGCATTAGTCAATCCGAATGACATGACGGTATACTCATATAAACCATACCGTGGTAAATGCTGTTTTGGGTATATCCTTTTCACGGATCTTCAATCGATGATACCACGATCAAGATCGATCTTGGAGAATACCTTGGCTCCAACTAGCTGATCAAATAAGTCATTAATCATCGGCAGAGGGTACTTGTTCTTGATGGTCACGTCGTTCAACGAACGATAATCCACAACCATTCTCGTGGTTCCATCCTTCTTCTCTACCAAAAGAACTGGGCTCCCCAAGGTGATGAGCTTGGCGAATATATCCCTTCTCCAATAACTCATTAATTTGATTCTTGATCTCTTTAAATCGTTCGGGGCATCCGATAGGGTCTCTTGGATATTGGGGCTGTGCCGGCAATAACTCAATCAGAAATTCAATGTCTCTGTCCGGTGGCATTCTGGTAATTCCTCCGAAACACATCGGAAAATCTTGCACTCTCGGCACTTCCTCCTGAACAACTCCCGTGAGGGAATGCACCGATTCTTCATCGGGATACGCCGGATACATACTTGATCCTCTTCGCTCCGGGGTGGTGAGCAGAATCGACTTGTGGGCACATCTATGTTTCCTTCAAATTTCACAACCAATCCATGCCTAGGATCACATCCAAGGTCCAGGTTTCCAATACTATGAGGTCTGCGGAAATTTGTGGTTTCCGATGTTGAGGGTTGCATGACAGCCTAAGCCTGCCATCATTTCTCCTCCTGCGGGACTGAAGAGGGCTTCTAAGGGTTCTAGTGGGCAACCCGTATTTTTCCACAACTACCCTTGATATGAATGAATGCGTTGCACCGTAATCAAAGAGTACCAATCTCGAACGTGAATTCAATAAAACTTACCAACCACGATGTTCCGGCTGATCATAGGCGTCCTCCACGTCAATGTGGTTCACCTGAGCACGAGGAAAAGGGTTGGGCTTCTTTGCTGAGCTTCCATTGCCGTTTCCATTCCTCTGCTTGGCCTCCGGGCAGTCGGTGGCATAGTGCCCTGTTTTCTGGCACTTGAAACAGGTGATGTGACTCAGATCCTTCTGAGCCGGGGCAGGACGATGCTGGTTGCCATTGCCGTTTCCATTGCCTGACTTGTTGTCGGAGTTGCGGTTGTTCCCATTTCCTCCATGGTTATGTCCTCCATGGGTGTGATGGGTATGCCCTCCCGAGTATGGGGCATAACGGGGCTTCTGCTGAGCTCCAGAGTTGTACTTCCCCTGGCCATACTTCCGCTTGCGGCTATCAATCTGCTGCTGCTTGCCTTCAAGTATGGTGGCCTTGTCTACCAGCTCCTGGTAGTTGTTGAAGGTAGCCACCATTAGCTGCATACCCAGCTCGTCATTGAGTCCTTCGAGAAACTTCTCCTGCTTTGCGGCATCTGTGGCCACATCATCCGGGGCATAGCGGGCTAACTTGCTGAACTCATCCACGTAATGCCCCACAGTACGGTTCCCCTGGCGTAAGTTGCGGAACTCACGCTTCTTCAGACTCATGGGTCCAGCTGAAACATGAGCGGTGCGGAAAGCCTGCTGGTACTGATCCCACGTGATGGTGGCGATGGGATAGGTGGTGGTGTAGTTCTCCCACCAAGAGGCTGCAGGTCCATCAAGTTGATGTGCGGCAAAGTGCACCTTCTCTGCATCTGTGCATCCAGCAGTGGCTAACTCCCTTCCGACCTTACGGAGCCAATCATCGGCCACAATCGGCTCAGTGCTGCTAGAGAACACTGGCGGATTCAGCCTTAGGAAGCGGGTCAAGTTGTCAACAGGGGGTGGTGGTGGTGGATTGTTGTTGTTGTTGTTGTTCTGGTTCTGGATGAGCATCTGCATGAGGGCATTCTGCTGCTTTGGATCAGCGGGTGAGCTCCGCGGAAAGTTGAGACCGGGTCACGTCTCGGAGGCATCCGTGTTTTGGAGTGGATGAGAAAATTAGAATAGAACAAGGGTCTAATGAGAAAATATCACTACCCATATGAATGCACAATCATAATCACACCAATCATTTATTCAATCAACTCAAACATGGTTCAATCTCGATTACAAATTTCTCACGACTAATCGAAAATAACGGCCTAACTGATCGACGGAAAAAATAAAATAACATGGCGGTCGACTAAATGTCTTCATCAATTATCCTTGCGTCCTCTGGTGTGGCGTCCTCTGATGCGGCGCCTCCTCTTGCGGCTTTCTTCAGTGGAGCTCCCTTCATAATCCTGGTCATTGCTCACGAGGGATCCGTCATCTCCACTCGGAAAAAGGTCTTCTCCCAAGTCCATCTTTTCCTCTAATGCGGCAACATCCATCTTCAGCTTGTCGACTCTCTCCATGAAATCCGTGATTTCTTCTTCATGGTCAAGGAAGTCCGCGTGTGCTTTCTCCTCCAGTTCCAGTTCACGGAACAACATCCTCCTGTGTACCTTCGAGTTACGGCGAGTCCGGATCTCCGCTTCCCGAGGAGACACTCCAAGTCTTGGACATATGAGAGAATGGAGTCGTCCTCACGGTGCGGATGATATCTCCATTCCTAGCTCTGAAAATCATGGCGAGGTCGATGGGTCGAGCTCGGCCTGCATAAATTCTCGAGATGTCCAAGTGCACGATAAATCGCCATGTCTCTTCCGAGGATCCAGCTTGAAATCGGTAAACTCAAAGTCAATAGGCTCAATGTCCTCCGAAGGTCCTCCTCGAATGTGCACCTCAATCACAGAGCGGGTATCCGTCGGAAGTGCATTGGTAGGCTTCCGATGATTGAGGGCAGAGCAATCTTCAGCTTCTTCACGATCTGGACCAGCTTCTTGCCGAGAGGCATCGCCTCATCTGGCCGGCAAAACTCCGTAGCGTAACTGGGGTGAACTCGGCGGCCATCTAGAATGTTGAAAATCGGAGAGAAGTCAGAAATGAACAGGGGAGAATTACGGAATGATAAGGACATAAAATAAATAGTCTCTTCCTATGGCTTTCCGATCCTAGGGGTTACGTCCTACGGTCAGCGTGTGCTCTGATACCATCTCTCAGAGCGACCCGACCCAAAATCGGTCAAGTCTCGTGTCCGTATTCATCCCAAGATCATGCCGCACACACAAGACATTGATGAAATAATAAAAGTTCAATCACACCTGAATTTATTACACGATTCTCATATCGAGTCTTTATTACAATAGAATAAATTCGGCCGAAGGCCAACTCATGAGAAATAAACTAAATAAAGCTGCGGAAGCGTAGAAGAATAGCGAGTCCATCCGACTCCATAGGGCAATCGCCAAGCGCGGATCGTAGCCTCACTCCTGATCGGAATACTCCTCTGCAACATAAGACGTTGCAGCCGTGTAGGTCAGCATTTTGAATATGCCGGCAAGTCATGAAGAGAGAACAATAATAATAAAATTACTAACACTATATGCAATTTGGCTGTGGGGCTCTAAGTTCCATTGTTTTGCAAAAGCCGCTTTTTCCTACAATAAGGACTTGTTTGCAAATACTACAAAATGTTGGTAGTTATTGAGATGGTTCCGCCAACCAATGTCTCATTCCCAATTATTAAATAATAACCCCCTCAATTAATTTATTAAGTTTGGTGTTGAGATATCCGAAATACTTCCAAGTTCCAGAGGCTCAAATTGTCCGTAACCGGGGACATGGCTAACCGATTAGATCTTCACTCTGCAGAGGTTTGTGCACTTTACCCGCAAGATTCGTTCCCTCCTTTTAAGTCTTCGCACTTCATGGTGTTTGAAGACGGGACGAACAAAACAGGGTCTTCCGAAGAGTTCCTCTGGCCACTGCCGGTACCCATCCAATCCTACCGTTCTTCTACATCTCGTAGTACCGTCCGGCCAGAGTCACACCTAAGGTTGACCAAGCCAGAGCCCATAATGGCTTGCGGCTGCACATGTAAGCTTCTGGTCAATGAGGTATACATCCGTCTCTTCGTGGCTGGGTGAAGCTTCCCGCAAGATGTCATGGCGCTTCTCCATGCATCCCGCCAACCGCTGGTTTTCTCCAGGTGCCCACAACCGCCCTCCACCCAAAGAGTGAATTTTGAAGTCCATCTTGAGCTTGAAGTCATGGGGTTGTCATCATCTTGACTCTCACATCTCCTTATGAATTCACTCATCCAACCCGCTCTCTGAGCATAGCAAAATAAACTACTTCGTCCCGGGCAATGGTAACAAGGGGAATTGGTTCATCCTACCTCATGATACTACTCAAGAACATAACTTCAAATTTTCCTAATGCATGCATGGTGGGGGAGGTATAATTCTAATGCAATAAAATCATAGGTATAGTAAAAGAAATATGATCAATGACTTGCCTTGCGGACGATCTTCGAAAGCTAGGGACTCGTGGTAGCAAGCTTCGCACTACGGAAATTCTACCGAGGCAAACAACAATCATAATAAGCATACAACATATGATCACTTAACATAACAACATACTAACATAACACATGAAACAATTGAATCAAAACCCAAAGAAAGTTCGAAGAAATCCAAATCAATGTTTTCACCACACCATACAACAACAAAGAATAGTTTTACACAACAAAATTTTTCTTAACAGAACTCAAGCATGGGTTTTTGCTAACTAACAGAAGAGAAAACATCATGCAACTAGGAGAAAAAAGAATCACATTAAAAGCTATTAGAAAACTCCTATTATGCCTAAAACAATCCTAGCAAGAAAAAATAAAATAAAAGTTTTATTTATTGTAAACAAAAGTTCATGTTCTAAAGTTACGAAACTAACCTAAAATAAACTATCACATAAGGGAAATAAAATTATTTGCTATATGAAACAATAGGAAAACAGTAGCTAGCTAAATAATTAAGAACCACATGATTTTGATTAAAACTATTTTTTTTATTAAATCTAAAATACTCAAATAAATTCCTACGGTTAGGCAAGGTCAAAAAAAAGTTGTGACAAAAAGAATCACTAAAATAAAATAATTCTAACTCACTTTATAGCAGAATTACTAATCTGTCTAAATCTAAAATAAAACAATTTATAATAATTTTAACATGACTAAACATATTTTCTACAGAAACTACAATAAATTTGCAAACCAACAAAAAAAAGAATCACTTAAAAATACTAAGTTGATTAAAAGATATGGATTTTACAAAACTGAAACTATTCTGTTAAAAACAGAAACGAAAAAATTAACAAAAAGAAAATCTGGCGCTTAATGGGCCTATCTAACGCATCGGCGTATTATAACTAAAACGTGCACGCGGGATCAAACCAAGTCGGGCCGGTCTAACTAAACCTAACTAAAACCGGAACTAAAACCGGGCCTATTTAAAAAAAACGATACCCCTTCGGGATCTAATCTAGACCCTACGATCTAGATCGAACGGCGACGGGGTTCTCCGGCGACTTACCGTGGCGGCGACGACGGCGATGGTCGACGGCGGCTCAGGCGACGTCGGCGCGGTGGCTCCGGTGGTCGGGGACGACGGCGGAGGCCTCCGGCGGGTGCGGCGGAGCGAGGGAACTCGGGGTCGACTCGGTGGAGCTCGGGGGTGGTCGGAGGTGGCCGGGGCGGTAACAATGGCGCGGCGGCGGTGCGGTGCTCCGGCGACGGATTGCGGGCGAGGGGAGGGTCGGGCGAGGGGGGAAAGTGAGGGAACGGGGCGAGGGCGGGGGTATTTATAGGGGGAGACCCGGCTTGGAGGAGGGGGCAGATCGGGCGAGGGGATCGGGGAGGATCCCGGATCCTTCGGGATTCCGGTGAGCGGCGGTGCAGTTGGCTTGGGCGAGGGGAAGAAGGAGAGGTGGGGCCGGGGCGTCAGCGGGAGAGGGAAGAGGGCGATCGGTCAGTTGGCCGAAGGGTAGGGCCTTCGGGCGCGGCTGCTCGGTCGGCTCGGCCGTTGGCTGGGCCTGGGGCTGGGCTGCGCCAGGTGGGTGCCTCGGCGCTGGCTGGGCCGGTTGGCTTGGCTGGCGCCTGGGTCCTTTTTCTTTTTCTATTTTTTTTTGAATTAAAGAGAGAGAGAAAGTATATTAAATATATATTTTTTATATATGACATATATATATATCAAAATGATCAGGGGAATATTCCCTACAATTTGAACATTTTTCCAGGGGCAAAACTCAAACTTTATAAAAAATCATTTTTCTAAAATCCCAAATAAAATTCAAATTTGAATTCAAACTTTTTGGCAATGTTTTTCATCTGATATTTTTGGAGTGTCATGTTTACTCCTCTCATACTTTTTCTCAAGTATATATCAGGCATTGTTTGAAATAAATTTCAACTGCCAAATTTTGAATTCAAATTCCATCAAACTCAAAATCTTCTGAAACTCCAAATGCCACTCAATTACAAACCATATGCATAGATGCTTAGCTATAATTGTAAAACATTCCAAATAGGAAATTTGGGATGTTACATTCAAATGGGAGGAGATCTACATATCCGTATCGCCAAGCTTGCCTTCCACGCCAAGGAAAGTCCCATTCGGACACGGGACGAAGTCTTCAATCTTGTATCTTCATAGTCCAGGAGTCCGCCAAAGGTCATAGTCCGCCATCCGGACACCCCTAATCCAGACTCCTCAAGAGCCCCTGAACCAGGCTTCAATGACGATGAGTCCGGTGCGCAGATTGTCTTCGGCATTGCAAGGCGGGTTCCTCCTCCGAATACTTCATAGAAGATTTTGAACACAAGGATAGTGTCCGCCTCTGCAAAATAATTTCCACATACCACCGTAGAGAGAATAATATTTACACAAATCCAATTTGCTGACGTATTTCGCAGCGTGACATCACACCACGGCCAAGCCTTTATTCGAATCGTTTTTACTGTCCCACCTCAGCGCACTTAGCGAGGCGGTTTCCTTGGCACGTCTTGTTGAAGCAGAGATCGTGTCCCCTTATTCCAGGATTCTCATCAATACGGGCGTGGGTAACCCAACTGTGCCATTAATTTACGGCGCTTGGGAGATAAGCAAGTTTAACCAGGCTGGTGGTGGCACATAGTTTCATCCGCCCATATAAGGGGATAAGGATCCACCCTTTCCATCTACGCCTTCTTCCTCCTTTGCTTATCCATTTTCGCGCACTCGAGCTCCAGCGCCCTAGTCCGCACATCCCACCTCTACCTTCTCCAGCCATGTCCGGAGCGGGAGGCAAGTGGATGGTCTCCTCCATCATGGAGGGACACATCAAGAAGCTGAGGAAATCCGGATACTTGTCCAATGATGTTGCGCACCGGCTCCCTGACAAGGGGCAGCTCATCCCCACCCCCAGGCCTCATGAGAGGGTGGTGTTCCTCACCCATTTCCTCCGTGGACTTGGTTTCCCACTTCACCCATTTGTCCGGGGACTCATGTTCTACTACGGCCTGGATTTCCATGATCTGGCCCCGAACTTCATCCTCAATATCTCGACGTTCATCGTCAGGTGCGTAGGCCTTCCTTCCTGCGCATCCAGCCCCACTTCGGCTTATGGCTGAAGACCTTCAATGTCAAACCGAAGGTAGTGGGCCGCCGCCAAGCGGAGTGCGGAGGCGCCATGGTGGGCAAGATGCCCAATGTTACATGGCTCGAGGGCTCCTTCGTGGAGACCATAAAGGGGTGGCAATCGGGGTGGTTCTACATCACCGAGCCGCGTGACCCTGAATGGGCAGCGGCCCCCGAATTCCAATCTGGCTTACCTACACGGCTCACCTCCTGGAAGGAGACGGGCTTGTCATGGGGTAATACGGAGGAGCTGACAGGACTCCAAACCTGCATCCAAAACCTGGTGAGCAAGAAGCTCAAACTCGTCAACGTAGTCCAGGTCATGCTCATCCGCCGGATCCTCCCGTGCCAACAACGGGCTTTCAGTTTGTGGGAGTTTGATCCGGCACAGCACCGAACCCTGAATAGGCTCTTCGACACTACGTACGAAGATGCCTGGAAGGTGCTGTTCAAGAGCACCGAGGCCCCCGCATCCGCTACCGAGGATCGCGGATTCAACGCGCAGCATCAAGCCAACGCGGTAAGCTATTTTACCCTTCACGGGTTACTTGTTTCCATAGTTTGATTCTATGCGAGATCTAAACTCCCTTACCTTTGACAGGATTGGCAGAAGACGTCCGGACAGATTGACTGTCCGGCTCCCTTGCCCGAAGACCCAGCGGACGCCCGCTTGACGGGGCTGCTGGTCCCGGCACCTTACGTGGTGCCGGAGAAGAAGGCCAAGAAGAAGGCCACGGGAACTCGAAAGAGTTCCCGGCGCCCGGTGGTGCCGGATTCATCGTCCGATGACTCCGAGGCGCACTCCTCCTCTGAAGACAAGGAGGAAGAAGAAGAAGCCTCTCCCCCTCTAGTGGGGGGAGGAATGAAAAGGAAGGCCGCCCCAACTGGGGGGCCGGAGGGCCCAAAAAGGGAAGAACCCTTCCTCCGGACTACTCCACCAACGCCAACGACGGCAAAGAGGAGTGGCCATCCAGGGCCAAGCCTCTGGCAAAATCGTAAGTATCCGGATACCATAATAACTCACGGTGTTCCTCTGTTGCACAGTATCTTCTGACGCCGAATACAATCATGCAGTCCGCCCAAGGCCAGGCTCCATGCTTCGTCGAGCGGCTCCCTGGGTTCGTCGGATGTGAATAGCACTTCACTTCCGGCCGCCTCCTCCCCTCGCCCAGCGGATGATGCCGAGGGGGAGTCCCAAAAGGGTCCAAGCTAGGAGGAGGTGGTCCTAGAGGCGCGGCAAGGCGACCTCCCAGACTCCAGGCGCAAAGGGGATTAAACCCCGAAGGGCTCTAAGTCCAGCCCTGGGCCGGACACCGCACCGGAACCTTCTACGGTTCCGGCATCCGGCAGGCGGCCCCCTATTAAGAAGGGCAAGCCTACGGTGCCGGTGACCTCCGTCCAACCGGAGGCACCGGATAATCTGCTGGAGGTGCTTAACGGCGCCTCCATCGAAGAGGAGCACCGCACTGTTATGAGTGTGGTGATCCAGAAGGTTCAGTCCGCTAAGAGCGGGCTGACCGAAGCCTGTGCCAGCCTTCTAACAGGCTTTGAGGTATGTATTTAAGATATGTAAAAATATTACCGCATAGACAGTAGCCCCTGATGCTTAGTTTGGTGTTCGGAAAGAAAAGCCAAACTGAGGATCAAAAAGATATAAGAAGGAGTCTAACATAAGTATGTCAATATGGGAATGCAGGCTGTGCTGCTGACCTCCGCCGCACTGACTGCAGAGGTCAATGCATTGAAGTAGAGCCTCGAGCGGTCCGAGAACGAGCTCGGCCTTGCCAAGAAGCAGCTTGAGGACAAGCAAGGTAAGTAATACCTTATGTAAGTATATAAAAAAGATGTGGTTGCAAAAAATGACAGGACCAACATGAGTATTACAAGGGCCACAACCCAGGTGGCGACCCTAAAGGAAGCGTTGTCCAAGGCCGAAGAAAATGCGGCCGTGGAGCGTACCGAGCGAGAAAAGCAGGAGGCGCAGGTGGCGGAAGTGCAGCAAGAGCTCCAGGCTCTCGTGGAAAAACACGAGAGTTTGGAGCTTGATTCAAAGACTCGAGAGTCCGAGCTCGCCTCGGCGCTTGAGAGCGCCAAATCTGCCAAGGCGAAGCCCAAAATCCCTCCAGAAATTGAGGCGATGAAGAAGATAGCGGCGGTAAGGCATTCTTTATGCAAAGCAAGCACGTGAAAGTGAATTACTTGTTACTTACCCGAGTCCGGAGCTCTCCAGGAGCATTCGCAGATCTTCCCCGGAGTGTGTCCGACGCCGCCACATTCTACCGAGCTGAAGAGGGGAGCTCGACGGAGAAGGTGTTCTGGTCTCAGTATGCTGAGGCCGGACACCCGGTGCCCTTGAGAGACCAGCTGAAGTAGTTGGTCGAGCTCCATAAGGTGGCCGAACAGGCCATGAAGGGTCTCATAGTCCGTCTATGGCCTGGGGAAGCCATGCCTGGAAGCTACTTCAGGTTGGTGAGGCGGCTGGTGGATGACTATCCATGGCTTGAAGTCATCAAGCGCTCTGTATGCATCGAAGGTGCCCGTAGGGCCCTTGCCCGTGCTAAAGTGCATTGGGGCAAGATGGACGCTGAGAAGCTTGTGACGGACGGACCACCGCCGGGCAAGGAGCATCACAAGCCCGAGATGTATTATGAGGGCGTCCTGAAGGGTGCCCGCCTTATAGCGGATGAGTGCTCCAAAGATGCAACTTTTGAGTAAACTCACATTTTGTTATCATGTACGCTGAAAACTTGTTCATATGCGCTAAGCAACACTTTTGAATTTAAAATATTATCTTATGTGCGGCCGTTTATTAAAATTGAGAGATGGCGAGTCGTCGGCTTCTGCCCCCATGCCGCGAGTGCTGGGGTGTTCGGGATAAACTTGAGCGCTCTTTTTCCCATTATTGGGTCCTTTGAGGGAGGCGCTCAACACAACGAACAAGGCAATCGGACTATAATGCTTGAACACTCTCACTTAGCCATAGAATTCTATAATTTTAAATTTTGGCGAAGCCCCTAGTATTTGGAAGACCGAGTTCGGGGCGCTATCCACGCCTAGGCCGGACAAAGCCGACTCCTCGCTCTAAGCGGCATAAGTCTTTAGGGACTCGAAAACCTCTCGAACAGCGACCAACTCTCGCCCTATCATGACGGTCAGTTTTAGCTTTCTCCACTGAGGTGCTTAGCCCAGCTCAACTGGGGCACAATCGCAGTGGTTCTCCCAGTGCTACCTTAGCCGATATAACGGAACGTAAGGTACCAAAACATGGGAGCGGGGCAAACCCAACTATTGACCCAAGACATGATTCGGAGCCGATGCATATAATGCTATAAGTTCGGGTGCCGCACTCATGAGAGTGTTCGGACTTCTCACACCATATTCGGGGTACGTAAGCCCCGTGTATTGGCCGCACTAAAGTGTACAGTTGCATAATGTCATAACTGAACATATTTTTATAAAAAAAAGGAATGCAATAATAGACAAAAGCTATGTTTTGTTTATTCGAAAAGTCTGCGGTGAATGCAGAACGATACAAATAGTGCGATAAGCAAGAGATTGGACCATTTAACATGTCCCCCTCCAGGGGCGATCTGCGGGATGATATGTGAAACAAGCATACTGCTCGTTATAGACACCACCTGGACACTCGACGTAGCTTTCTGCCTCCCTGGTTGTTGCATCGTGTGTTCGGCGATTATACTGCCGGACAGGCCTTCCGGAAAGTGGAGTCCTGAAAGTAAGAAAAAAAGAATGACAAAATCGGGAGCCCCTGGTGCGGTTGAGCCGCATTTTGGGCATGCTGTGGTCGTGCCCCTCCCCCTATGCCCATGGTATTTCCAGAGCGTAGTTATGTACGCGTAGTACTGGTTTCGCAATTTCGCGAGGGCTGGGGTTAGCCGCATTGCTACGCTGATGCTCAAACGTGCCAGCGGTCTTGTTGTAGGTTACTCGGGCGCTTGATGGTGTCCGGACGCTTAATGGCCGGATCGAGATTTGCCTTGATAGGCTGCTTTGTACTTCCGCCGCGAGGGTCGCCAGATGCTCCTCCATTCGAGAGAGCGCTCGTGTTTCCATTGACCGTAATGACTCCTCGAGGGCCTGGCATTGTGAGCTTGAGGTATGCATAGTGCGGCACCACATTGAACTTTGCAATGCGGTTCGTCCGGCGAAGGCGTGATAGCCACTGCAGAACGGGACTATGTCAAGATTAACTCCTCGCTTGAAATTATCCGGGATCCAAGACCACCTCAAGTTTAATCGAGCTCGCATAGTTGGCCTCTACACCTGGTTTGACGCCTTTAAAGGTCATATTTGTGGGTTTAATCTTTGAGGGATCTATGCCCATTTTTCTCATCAGTATCCCGATGAAGCAGGTTCAGTTGCTGCCGCCGTCCATAAGGACTCTAGTGAGGTGAAATCCGTCAATGATTGGGTCTAGAACCAATGCAGCGAATCCGCCATGGTGGATGCTAGTGGGTGGTCCTTCGATCAAAAGTGATCGGGCAGAGGACCATGGGTGAACTTTGGGGCGATCGCTCCAATGCATATACGCCCTCGAGTGCACGCCGCTCCCTTTTGGGTATGTGGGTTATGATATCATGTTCACCGTCCGCACTTGTGGGGGAAGCCCTTCGTCCCCTATTGTTCGGGCGGGGGCTCCTCCTCGCCATCGCTATGCAGCCCCTTGTCATTGTTTTCGGCGCTTAACTTGCTCGCTTGTTTGAACACCCAACAATCCCTGTTGGTGTGGTTGGCTGGTTTTTCGGGGTGTCGTGTATCCGCACGAGCGATCAAGTATTCGGTCCAAATTGACGGGCCGGAGTATTTCTTTTGAATGGCTTTTTCCGCTGACCGGTTTAGAGCCATCGAATCCGCATTAACTGCCATATCCTCGGCATTGTCGCCGTTAATGCGGCGCTTTTGCTTGTTGCGACGCGACCGCCAATGTTGTCCTTGGTATCCGAATTACTGTGGCTCTTGGTCATGTTATTACTACGAGCTAGCCAGCTGTCTTCTCCCGCATAAGCGGGTCATGGGTGTTGTGAGGGCTTCCATGGATTTCGCTTTTCCTGTCCTAGGTGCCGGGCAAGCCACTCGTCACAGATGTTATGCTTGAAGGCTGCAAGGGCCTCTGCGTGCGGACAATGACTATTTGATTTTTCTTGGTTAGGGACCGTGTCCGAATTGTCCGCCGATTCTCCGCTGCTGAATTATGTGGCTTAGGTCATCGGCGCCTCGGTGGTCGCATATAGGTGCCCCGGAAGTTGTCGAGGAATGCGGCTTCCGTGTCCTCCCAACAACCAATTGATTCTGCCGGCAAGCTGTTAAGCCAATGCCGAGCTGGTCCTTTAAGCTTGAGTGGGAGGTATTTGATGGCGTAGATCATCGCCATGGGCCATGTGGATATGAAGGAGATAATCCTCGATCCATACCGTCGGATCAGTTGTGCCATCGTATGATTCGATGTTTACGGTTTGAAACCCTCGGGATTTGATGATCCATTACTTCATATGTGAAGCATAGTGGGTGTCTTGGCGCCTCAGATTGGGCTATATCACGACGTACCTCAAATGAGCTTTGTCTACTATGTTCGGCCCGGCCGGATTTACCATATCCGGCATGACGGTTATCGCTATGTGTCGTAGGGCGCCCACGCGATCCATAGATCGATCTTGTTTGCCTTGCCCTGTCCTCCAATATATCTCGCAGGTCCGGCGATTTCCCGTGCCTTGGTATTCTTTGAGCGACGCTGGGTGCGGCTTGAGTGGAGGGCCGAGAGGCTCTCTCACACGGCCACGAGGTGGCGGTCGGCCGCATCATGCACGGGTGATGTAGGTCTAGGTGCTTCCTCCTCTAATCAGGGTAGCAGCCTGCGCTTTGGGTAGCTCTTGGAGGGGCGCTTGAGTTCAGATTTTCACCGCAAGGACATCAGTCCATCCGCTCGGCTAGCAAGTCTTGGTCAGCTCTAAGTTGTTGATGTTTTTCTTGAGGCAGCTCGCCGTGGCTATAAGCTTGCGCTTAAAACGCTCTTGTTCGACGAGATCCTCGTGCATGACAAATTGCTGTCGCCGAGGCTTGCCTCGCCTTCGGAGGGAGGCATGTAATTATCGCCCTCTACCTCTCTGCTCGCCGCTCTCATGAGGGCTGGCTTCTCCATCCTCCCGTGCTGAATCCTGCTGGAGGGGGTTGTCTTCGCACCGCCCCGGTGTTATTGTCTCCCGTGCACGAATCGCTGCTTTTGCTTTGGCGGATTTAGAGCGGCGCCGCTGACGCCGGCGCTTAGGCTTCTTCTTGGAGGGGTCATCCTCCGTTGTTCCATCGATGTTCCCTTCTTTTGGGGTGTCCACCATGTATATGTCATACGACGAGGTGGCCTTCCAAAGGCCTCAGAGGCGCTGGTTCTTGGTCGCCTCCTGCATCGGCGCCCATACCGCTGATGTCATCGAGTCGAAGTCGAGCATGTCGGTTAAATCATCGGCGGTGGCTACTGAAGTGGGTGGTGGGTGGGCTTTGAATTTCTTCGTCGTCGCATCCCAACCTTGCTGACCATAGTCCGCCAGGCTCTCCGATAAAGAGAGAGATTTTAGTGAATTCAGAATGTCGCCGAACGGCGAAAGTGCCGAAAGATGTCCGCGGCGGTGAACTCCATGATCGGCGCCAATCGGATTCGATTGGCCGGGCGCGGAAGGTTCGGAGTCCGGAGAGGAGTCCGCACCTTGAGTCACGAGCCGCAAAGACAGGTATGGTGTTCGCTCGATCGTCGAGAGATTGCAGCCCCGAGGCGGTCCAGCCACCCGCCCTCGATTGGCGCGATCGGCTCCGAGCTAAAGGTCGGAGCGACATCGGTGCGGCCTCCGTGGCACTGCTCGCGGCAGAGCTAGATCATGCCCATCGTGATAAAGGCGGTGCGCTTGGCTATGGCTCGAACCCGTCAAGATCAAGTCTCCGTGGGCGCCGGCCGTAGTTCAAACTTCCAAATCTGACCTGATGGCGGGCGAGCTTCGATCTGCTCCAGATGACCAAGCTTAATTGGCCCGCAGTGCAAAGCCGCCGAATACGAAGATCTGTCCAGGGAGAGAAGTCTCGCCCTGGACCGCATCGTTGTTGACGATCGGAGGAGCCATCGGGCCTAAAGATGACGACATACGAGGAACTCTCAATGAAAGCACCAATGTCGGTGTCAAACCGCGGATCTCGGTAGGGGGTCCCAAACCGTGCGCCTAGGCGGATGGTAACAGGAGACAAGGGACACGATGTTTTTACCCAGGTTCGGGCCCTCTCGATGGAGGTAAAACCCTACTCCCGCTTGATTAATATTGATGATATGGGTAGTACAAGAGTAGATCTACCACGAGATCGAGAGGCTAAACCCTAGAAGCTAGCCTATGGTATGATTGTTGTTCGTCCCCACGGATTAAAACCCTCCGGTTTATATAGACACCGGAGAGGGTTAGGGTTACATAGAGTCGGTTACAAATGGGAGGAGATCTACAACCAGACGCCAAGCTTGCCTTCCACGCCAAGGAAAGTCCCATCCGGACACGGACGAAGTCTTCAATCTTGTATCTTCATAGTGCAGGAGTCCGGCCAAAGGTCATAGTCCGGCCATCCGGACACCCCCTAATCCAGGACTCCCTCAATGAGGATTACAAGAGTTGATCTACCACAAGATCGTTGTCGGTGTCAAAACTGGCGGATCTCGGATAGGGGGTCCCGAACTGTACGTCTAGGCGGATGGTAACAGGAGACAAGGGACACGATGTTTTTACCCAGGTTCGGGCCCTCTCGATGGAGGTAATACCCTACTCCTGCTTGATTAATATTGATGATATGGGTAGTACAAGAGTAGATCTACCACGAGATCAAGGAGGCTAAACCCTAGAAGCTAGCCTATGGTATGATTGTTGTTCGTCCTACGGACTAAAACCCTCCGGTTTATATAGACACCGGATAGGTTAGGGTTACACAGAGTCGGTTACAATGGTAGGAGATCTACATATCCGTATCGCCAAGCTTGCCTTCCACGCCAAGGAAAGTCCCATTCGGACACGGGACGAAGTCTTCAATCTTGTATCTTCATAGTCTTGGAGTCCGGCCGTGACGATAGTCCGGCTATCTGGACACCCCCTAGTCTGGGACTCCCTCAGTAGCCCCTGAACCAGGCTTTAATGACGATGAGTCCGGCGCGTTGATTGTCTTCGGCATTGCGAGGCGGGTTCCTCCTCCGTATACTTCATAGAAGGTCATGAACACAAGGATAGTGTCTGGCTCTGCAAAACAAGTTCCACATAACACCGTAGAGAGAATATGCACTGATCTGCTGACGTATTCCGCGGCGTGACATCACACCACGGCCAGGCCTTTATATGAATCGTTTTTTACCGTTTCACCTTAGCGCGTTTAGCGGGTGGTTTCCTTGGCACGCCTTATCAAAGCATAGATCGTGCCCCTTATTCCGGATTCTCATCAATACGGACGTGGGTAACCCATCCGCGCCATTGATTACGGCGCTTGGGAGATAAGCGAGTTTTACCAGGGCTGGTGGGGACGATAGTCCGTCCCATCCATATAAGGGATAAGGATCCACCTTTTCACCCACGCCTTCTTCCTCCTTTGCTTCTCCATTTCACAAGACCGAGCTCCAGCGCCCAAGTCCGCACATCCCACCTCAACCTTCTCCAATCATGTCAGGAGCGGGAGGCAGGTGGATGGCCTCCTCCGTCACGGAGGGGCACATCACAAGACTGCGAGAGGCCGGATACTTGTCCAGCGACATCGCGCACAGGCTGCCCGATGCGGGGCAGCTCATTCCAACCCCCGGGCCCCATGAGAGGGTGGTGTTTCTCCCCCACTTCCTCCGCGGACTAGGTTTTCCACTTCACCCATTTGTCCGGGGGCTCATGTTCTACTACGGCCTGGACTTCCACGACCTGGCCCCGAATTTCATCCTCAACATCCCGGCGTTTATCGTCGTGTGCGAGGCCTTCCTCTGCATCCATCCCCACTTCGGCTTATGGCTGAAGATCTTCAACGTCCGGCCGAAGGTAGTGGGTGGCCGTCAAGCGGAGTGCAGAGGCGCCATGTTTGGCAAGATGGCCAAAGTCCCATGGCTCGAGGGCGCCTTCGTGGAGACAATAAAGGGGTGGCAATCGGGGTGGTTCTACATCACCGAGCCACGCGACCCCGAACGGGTGGCGGCCCCCGAATTTAGATCTGGCTTCCCCACACGGCTCTCGTCATGGAAAGAGACGGGCCTGACGTGGGGGAATTCGGAAGAGCTATCCAGACTCCAAACATGCGTCCGAAACTGATGGACAAGAATCTCAGGCTTGTCGACGCAATCCAAGTGATGCTCATCCGCCGGATTCTCCCCTGCCAACAACGGGCCTTTAACTTGTGGGAGTTCGATCCGGCACAGCACCGAACCTTGAGCCGGCTCTTCGACACTACGTATGAAGATGCCTGGAAGGTGCTATTCAAGGGCGCTGAAGCCCCAGCATCCGCTATCAAAGATCGTGGATACAGCTCGCGGCGTCCAGCCGGCGAGGTAAGTTATTTTACCCTTTACGGGACTCTTTTTTCATAGATTAACTCTATGTGGGATCTAAAACTCCCTATTCTTCGACAGATCTGGCTGAAGACGTCCCGACAGATTAACTTGTCCGGCCCTTTGCCGAAGACCAGCGGACGCCTGATTGACGGGGCTGCAGGCTCCGCACCCCATGTGGTGCCGGAGAAGAAGGCTAAGAAGGAGGCCACGGAACTCAAGGAGCTCCCGACGCCAGTCTTGTCAGATTCAAGCGGAATCTTCTCCCGAGACGAGGAGGAAGAAGAAGCTCCTCCCCCAGCGGGGGAGGAGAAGAAAAGGAAGGCCGCCCCGACTGGGGAGGCCGGAGGGTCCAAGAAGGGAAGAACCCTTCCTCCGGACTTCTCCACCAACATCGACGACGACGAGGAGGATTGGCCTATGAGGGCCAAGCCCCTGGCGAGATCGTAAGTGTCCGGATACCCATGGCTTTTTATTATTGCAGAGTGTTCTCTAATGTCGAACAACCGTGCAGCCCGCCCAAGGGCGAGTTCACCGATTCATCGAGCGGGTCCCTGGGCTCGTCGGAAATGGAGAGTACCTCGCTTCCGACCGCCTCCTCGCCTCACGCTGCGGACGACGCCGCGGCGGGGCCCCAAGAGGGGCTTGGTCAAGAGGAGGTAGCGCAGGAGGTGCCACAAGGCAACCTCCCGGACTCCAGGCGCGCGGGGGGCAAGACCCCCAGGGGCTCTAGGCCCGACCCTTGTCCGGTCTCCATGCCGGAACCTTCAGTGGTTCCGGAGTCCGGCAAGTGGACCCTTCGGAAGAAGGGTAAGACGCCGGTGTCCTCCGTCCAACCGGAGGCACCGGATAGCTTACCGGAGACGCTTAACGGTGCTTCCATCGAGGAGGAGCACCGCACTGTTATGAGTGCGGTGATCCGGACAGTTCATCCGCCAAGAGCGGATCGACCAAGCTCGTACCAGCCTTCTAACAGGCTTTGAGGTAAGTTTTAGAATATGTAAAAATATAACCGCATAGACAAGAGCCCACGATGCTTAGTTCGATGTTCGGAAAGAAAAGTCGGACTAAGGATCTAAAAAGATATACGCAGGTGTCTAACATAAGTATGTCAATATGGGAATGCAGGCTGCGCTGCTGACCTCTGCCAGACCGATCATGGAGGTCAATGCATTAAAGCGTAACCTCGAGCGGTCCGAGAACGAGCTCGGACAAGCCAAGAAGCAGCTCGAGGACAAGGAAGGTAAGTAATACCTTATTAAAGAAATACCTTATAGAAAAGGTTTTGGTTGCAAAAAATAACAGGAATAACTTGGGAACTGCAGGGGCCACGAACGAGGTGGCGACCCTGAAGGAAGCGGTGTCCGTAGCCGAAAACAAAGCGGCTGGGGAACGCACCGAGCGAGAGAAGGGGGAGGCGCAGCTGGCTACAAGTGCGGCAAGAGCTCCAAGCTCGTGGAAAAACACGAGAGTTTGGGCGTGACTCAAGACTCGAGAGTCCGAGCTCGCCTCGGCTCTTGAGAGTGCCAAAGCTGCTAAGGCCGAGGCCCAAAAGCCCTCCAAAAATTGAGTCTTTAAAGAAGATAGCGGCGGTAAGGCATTCTTTATGCAAAGCAAGCATGTGAAAGTGAATTACCTATTACTTACCCGGATTTGGAGCTCTCCAGAGCATTCGCAGATTTGCCCGTGGTGTCCGATGCTGCCGCATTCTACCGCGCCAAGGAGGGGAGCTCGACGGAAAAGGTGTTCGGTCTCGAAGATCTTGAGGCCGACCATCCGTTCCCCTGAGCGACCAGCTGAAGCAGCTGGTCGAGCTCCATAAGGTCGCCGAACAGGCCATGAAGGGCCTTATAGCGCTGGTGTGGCCATTGGAGGCCATGCACGGAGCTACTTCGCTTGGTGCAGCGGTGGTGGATGCCTGTCCGCGGCTTGAAGTCATCAAGCGCCCGTCGCATTGAAGGTGTCCGTCGGGCCCTTGCCCGTGCTAAAGTGCACTGGGCAAGCTGGATGCGGAGAGGCTTGTGACGGACGGGCCACCAAGGGCCATGAGCATCGTGACGCCGAAATGTACTATGAGGGCCTCCTGAAGGGTGCCCGCCGAATAGCGGATGAGTGCTCCAAAGATGTAATTTTTGAATAAACTCGCATTTGTTATCCTGTACGCTGAAAACTTGTTCATATGCACTAAGCAACGCTTATTAATTTAAAATATTACCTTCAGGCGGTCGCTTATCAAAATTGAGAGATGGCAAGTCGTTGGCTTCAGCCCCATGCCACGAGTCTTTGGGGTTTTCGGATAAACTTGAGCACTCTTGTTCCCATTCTTGGGTCCATCTAGGAGGCGCCAACACAACGAACAAGGCAACCGGACTTATAATGCTTGAACACTCTCACTTAGCCATAGAATTCTATAATTTTAAATTTCGGTGAAGCCCTAGTATTCGAAGACCGAGTTCGGGCGCTATCCACGCCTTTGGCCGGACAATTCCGTTCCTCGCTCTAAGCGGCATAAGTCTTTAGGGACCCAAAAACCTCTCGAACAGCGATCGCTCTCGCCCTATCATGACGGTCAGTTTTAGCTTTCTCCATCGAGGTGCTCTACCCAGCTCAACTGGGCACAATCGCAGTGGTTCTCCGGTGCTACCTTAGCCGATATAACGGAACGTAAGGTACCAAAACACGGAGCCGGGCAAACCCAACTATTGACCCAAGACATGATTCGAGCTGATTCATATAATGCTATAAGTTCGGGTGCCGCACTTGTGAAAGTGTTCGGACTTATCACACCATAATTTTGGGATATTTAAGCCCTGGTGTATCGGCCGCACTAAATTGTACGTTGCAACATGTCGTGAAATGAACATATGTATATATAAATGAAGTAGAACAATAATAAGCAAAAGCTATGTATTGTTTATTCAAAAAGGTACTGCAATGAAAGCAGAACGATACAAATAGTGCGGTAAGCAAGGGATGGGACTATCTAACATGTCCCCCTCCAGGGGTAAGCTGCTGGATGGTATGTAAAACAGGTATAATGCTCGTAATAGAGACCACCTGAACACTTCGACGTGGCTTACTGCTTCCCTGGCTCTTGCATCGTGAGTTCGGTGATTCTAGTGCCGAACAGGACTTCTCAAAGACGGAGTCCTGAAAGAAAAAAGGAAGAAAAAAGGAAAAAACAAAAAAGAATGACACAATCGGGAGCCCCTGGTGCGGTCGAGCCGCATTCTTGGCGTGCCGTGGTCTTGCCCCTCCCCATATGCCCATGGTATCTCCAGAGCGTAATTATGCACGCGTAATACTGGCTTCGCGATTTCGCGAGGGCGGGGGTTGGGGCCGGATTGCTACGCGTGCTTGAATCGTGCTAGGCGGTCTTGTTGTAGGTTACTCCGGGCGCGCTTGACAGTGTCCGGACGCTTAGTGGCCGGACTCGAGAATTGCTGTGAGAGGCTGCTTTGTACCTCCGCAGCGAGGGCCGTCGTGTGGTCCTCCGTTCGGAGAGAGCGTTCGGTGTTTCCATTGACCGTGATTACTCCTCGAGGGCCTGGCATCTTGAGCTTGAGGTATACGAAAGCGGCACCGCATTGAACTTTGCAAATGTGGTTCGTCCGGCGAAGGCATGATAGCCGCTGCGAATGGGACGATGTCGAAGATTAACTCTTCGCTTCGGAAGTTATCCGGGATCCAAGACCACTTCGAGTGTAACGAGCCCGCATAACCGGCTCTACACCGGTATGACGCCTTTAAAGGTCGCCTTTGTAGGTTTAATCCTTGAGGGTCTATACCCATTTTGCGCACCGTATCCCGATAATGCAGGTTCAGTTGCTACCGCCGTCCATCGACTCGTGAGGTGAAATCCGATAATTGGGTCAAGAACTAATGCGGCAAAGCCGCCGTGACGGATGCTAGTGGGGTGGTCCCTTCGATCGAAGGTGATCGGGCAAGAAGACCACGGGTTCAACTTCGGGGCGACTGGCTCCATCGCATATGCGTCCCTTAGTGCACGCTTCCACTCCCTTTTGGGTATGTGGATTGCGTATATCATGTTCACCGTCGCACTTGTGTAGGAAAACCCTTCTGTCCTCTATTGTTCGACGGCCGGGGCTCTTCCTCGTCATCGCTATGCAGCCCCTTGTCATTGAGTTCGGCACTTAACTTGCCTGCCTGCTTGAACACCCAACAATCCCTGTTGGTGTGATTGGTTGGTTTTTCGGGGTGCCATGTATCCGCACAAGCGATCGAGTATTCGGTCCAAGTTGGACGGGCCTCGGTATTTCTTTTGAATGGCTTCTTCCGCGACCGGTTTAGAGCCTCTGAATCCGCATTGACGGCCAGATCTTCAGATTATCACCGTTAATGCGGCGCTTGTTCTTGTTATGACCACGACCTGCCATTGCTGTCCTTGGTATCCGAACTGCCGGATGTTTGGCCAAGTTGTTGCTTCGAGCTAGCGGATGTCCTCTCCCGCACAAAAGCGGGTCATGAGTGTTGTGAGGGCTGCCATGGATTTTGGCTTTTCCTGTCCTAGGTGCCGGGCAAGCCACTCGTCATGGATGTTATGTTTGAAGGCTGCAAGGGCCTCTGCATCCGGACGACCAATGATTTGATTTTTCTTTGTTAGGAACCGTGTCCGTAATTGTCCGGCCGATTCTTCCGCTGCTGAATTATGTGGCTAAGGTCATCTCAGATCGGTGGTCGCACATATGTGCCCCGGAAGTTATCAAGGAATGCGGCTTCTAGGTCCTCCCAACAACCAATTGATTCTGCTGGCAAGCTGTTGAGCCAATGCCGAGCTGGTCCTTTAAGCTTGAGTGGGAGGTATTTGATGGCATGTAGATCATCACTGCGGGCCATGTGGATATGGAGGAGATAGTCCTCGATCCAGACCGCAGGATCTGTAGTACCATCATATGATTCGATGTTTACGGGTTTAAAGCCCTCGGGGATTTGATGATCCATTACTTCATCTGTGAAGCATGGTGGGTGTGCGGCGCCTCTATATTGGGCTATATCACGACGTAGCTCATATGAGCTTTGTCTACTGTGTTCGGCCCGGCCGGGTTTGCTGTATCCGGCGCGACGGTAATCATCCCGTGTTGCTGGGCGCCCACGCGATCCGTAGATCGATCTTGTATGTTTTGCCTTATCCTCCAATATATCTCGCAAGTCCGGCGCGTTTTCCCATGCCTTGCTACTTTTTGAGCAGCGTCGGGGTGTGGCTTGAGCGGAGGGCCGAGAGGCTTCTCTGTCGCGGCCATGGGGTGGCCGGTCTGCCATGTCATGCACTGGTGACTTGGGTGCTTCCTCCTCTGATCGAGGCAGCGGCCTGCGTATGGGGTAGCTTTTGGAGGGGCGTTCGAGTTCATACTCTTCGGCTGCAAGGACTTCGGTCCATCTGTCAGCTAGCAGATCCTGGTCAGCTCTAAGCTGTTGCTGCTTTTTCTTGAGGCTGCTTGCCGTGGCCATAAGCCTGCGTTTGAAACGCTCCTGTTCGGCGGGATCCTCAAGCACGACAAATTCGTCGTCGTCGAGGCTTGCCTCATCTTCGGAGGGAGGTGCATAATTATCGTCCTCGACCTCTCTTTCTGCTGCACTATCGCATGGACTTGCTTCTCCCTCCTCCCGCGCTGAGTCCCACTTTGGAGGGGGTTCTCTTGCACCGTCCGGGGTGTTATTATCTCCGTGCCGGAATCACCGCTTTATTGTGGCGGATTTAGTGCGGCGCCACGACGCCGGGCGCTTCGGCTGTTTCTTGGAGGGGTCATCCTCCGTTGTTCCATCGCCGCTCCCGTCTTTTGGGATGTCCACCATGTATATGTCATATGACGAGGTGGCCTTCCAGTGCCCTGTAGGCGCTGGGTCTTGGTCGTCTCCGGCGTCGTCGTCCATACCGTCGACGTATTTGGAGTCGAAATTGAGCATGTCGGTTAAATCATCGACAGTGGCTACAAAGTGGGTGGTGGGTGGGCGTTGAATTTCATCGTCCGTATCCCAACCTTCCTGTCCGCAGTCCGGGCAGGGCTCTCCGGATAAAGAGAGACTTTAGCGAATTCAGAATGTCGCCAAAGGGCGAGCGCTGAAAGATGTCCGCGGCCGTAAACTCCATAACGGGCGCCCTATCGGATTCGATTGGCAAGGGCGCGGAGGGTTCGGAGTCCAGAGAGGAGTCCGGCACCCTGGAGTCGAGGTCTTTGGTTCTTGTGCATTGCATCATGTCATTATGCAACCCGTTTTAAAAACTCTCTAAATAAATTGCATAGATCGTTGATCTATTTAAATCGAGGGAACCCACGTGGTGGTTTCTCTTTAAAACATATCCTCCCAATATTTAGGGAGCTATTATAAAGTATCCCATTAATTTGGAATTATCTGCAACCCACTTGCATGTTAAATCTTTGACCTTTCCTTCCTCCGATTTCCGACTCTCAAACTTTGTCGATAATTCTTTTGTTCTTTTTCCAAGCACCATCAAAAACCTGAACATTTTTGGCCACACCAAACCTAGTCCCAATTCAAGACCATTTGAATTATATTCAAATGAATTTGAATTTAATTCCTACAATCTTGCCACTTCTACTTTTCTGTGGTCATGCTTATTTTTATGAGTCCAGGAAAATTGTCCTTCTGCTCAAACTCTTTTCCCTAACCCCCCTTCTTTTTCCTTTCTCCATATTTCTTTTCGGTTAAAGAAGAAGAAGAAGGAGAGCAGCCACAGATCGGCCTTCTCCCAGCAGTCGGCCCAGGCCACCGCGGCCTCCCGCAGCCCACCACCCAGGCCTAGGCCCAGTCGGCGCCCCTCCTATTAACCCTAGCCTCCCTGCGTTCGATCTCCATCTCTCCTGATCTCCTCCTCATGGCGAAGGCCCCTCTTCTCGACCCCGCATCGTGCCCGATCCCCTCACTCGCTCGCCCCCTCCATCCTCGTCTCGATCGGGAGAGGCTCCCGATCTGCCGCTACCGTGATCCGGCGCCCCCAGCCTCGTCAGCGCCTGTGCCTCCTCCTCCCTCCATTCGGCCTCAACCTCCATGCCATCTCCGCTGTGACCCGTCCGGCCACCGCCCGCTCCGGTGACCCATCGCCACCGGCCGCCGTCGGCGACCACCAGGAGGTCCACCCCGCGCGTGGCCCCATCCTCTCCGCCGCGCCCCTTCCCCTCGTTGACCTCCTCGAGGCAAACCGAAGGCGTTATGCGTCGACGACCTCCGCGTCGCCCTTGCCGTCGGCGCCCCTGCCCTGCCTCCATCTCGAAGCGCCCTAGGGTCACGGCCGCTCCTCCCGACGGCGTCCTCGCCGCCAAGCTCCTTCGTCCTCCGTCCCAGCGACTCGCGTCATCCGCTGCCGAGCCGTCCCCTCCGCCAACTCTGCTTCCAACCGTTGTTGCTGCCTCCAGGCTGCGCTCCCCGTCCACCACGAGCTTCGCCGTGCTCCTATTCGACCCTCGTTGAACCGCCAAGACGCAGCATCGACCCGGCGTCATCCATCTTCTAGCAACCGCGTATGTGCAGCACCACCAAGTTTTGCCTCTGTACACTCATTGGGGTTGACCGTGGACGTTAGCCTGGTGTTACTAGGATTCGTCAAGGACGCCAAGACCCGAGCTTTTCGGTGTTTCTTTGTTTTGGGACGCCAAGTACCATGACGACCGTCGGGACAGCCAAGTTCCACTACCGATGAACGTTTTGGAATCGCCAAGTCAGACTACAACGTGAAGACCATGTACAACTACTGACACCCGTGGATTTCACCAAGTACCTATACCGACGACCGAGACCCTGGTTTCGACAAGTTCCTTGTGGTGACCCCGAACATCTACGGATCATGAACAACTACTTCATCTACGAATCGTGAACCACTACCGTCGTGACAACGACTACTTCCCCTCCGAACCGATTCGCTTCAAAAATGCACGCTTCGAAGGTATAACCCGAGACGACCGCCCGTAAACGAATGCTTGTGTGTTGTATGAGATGCTCGTGTTTGCACCATGTCCGAGAGAGGTCTTTGCATGTTCCTCGTTTGCCATGCCACCGTCATGTGGGACACCCGGTATCCGGGATCACTCCCCATCTCTTGCGTGTTCTGCACATCCACACTTTCCTTTGCACCGGCATCTCAATCGGGTTATCGGAACCGGAATGTTGCCGTGACACCATTTCCGTTGTCATTGCCGTGGCACCCTTTTTTGTTTCCGCCACGACGACAAATGCTTCATAATGCTCTTGTCAACATTTTCATAAAATTGCACATAACTTGCATATGTCATCCGCATCATGATAACAACAATTGAAATGTTTAAAATTGTTGTTGCATTAATTTGCTAAATGCATATGGGGATTTACCGGATTTGTTGTTTGTTATATCCGGCCCCATTTAAATTGTTTAGATGGTATAGTTTTGTTATGCTTCACCTCTTGCCATGTTTAACAACATTTAATATTGTTGTGTTCATAACCGAGAGAGAACTAAATAATTGATGTGGTGTTTCGTCAATATGCAACTCGTTGCATATTGGGCTCCATGTAACTTGTAGTTTTGTTTGTGCATATTGCCATGCCATGCTATTTAAACTGGACATGCATCATACTTGTTCGCGCATCATGCCATGTTTATGTGATGGTTGTTTACCATGTTGTTTGCTTCTTTCCGGTTTGCTTCTCTCGTTAGCTTCGGTTCCGTTCCGGAGTTGTGAGGATTCGTTCGACTTCGTCCGTTTGTCTTCTTCATGGACTCGTTCTTCTTCCTAGCGGGATCTCAGGCAAGTTGACCATACCCTCGAAATCACTTCTATCTTTGCTTGCTAGATGCTCGCTCTTTTGCTATGCCTATGTTGCGTTACCTACCACTTGCTAAATCATGCCACCCACATTGCCATGTCAAGCCTCTAACCATCCTTTCCTAGCAAACCGTTGATTGGCTATGTTACCGCTTTGCTCAGCCCCTCTTATAGCGTTGTTAGTTGCAGGTGAAGATGAAGTTTGTTCCTTGTTGGAACATGGAGATGTTGTTCCTTGTTGGAACATGTTTACTTGGATATCACAATATATCTTATTTATGTTCCTTGATTTTGCGTTCCTTACACGGTTGGGTGATTTATGGGACCCCCTTGACAGTTCGCTTTGAATAAGACTCCTCCAGCAAGGCCCAACCTTGGTTTTACCATTTGCCACCTAAGCCTTTTTTCCCTTGGGTTCTCATGGACTCAAGGGTCATCTTTATTTTAACCCCCGGGCCAGTGCTCCTCCGAGTGCTGGTCCAAATTAGAGCCACTTGCGGTGCCGCCCCGAGGCAACTTGGGGTATCGTCGGTTGCTGTACGTACTGCTCATCCGGTGTGCCCTGAGAACGAGATATGTGCAGCTCCTATCGGGATTTGTCGGCACATTCGGGCGGCTTTGCTGGTCTTGTTTTATTGCTGTCGAAATGTCTTGTAGTCCGGGATTCGAGACTGATCGGGTCTTCCCAGAGAAGGAATATCCTTCGTTGACCATGAGAGCTTATAATGGGCTAAGTTGGGACACCCTGCAGGTATTATCTTTCAAAGTCGTGCCCATGTTATGAGGCAGATGGGAATTTGTTAATGTCCGGTTGTAGAAAACCCGGTTGACCTTAATTAAAATACATCAACGCGCGTGTAACCGTGATGGTCTCTTCTCGGCGGAGTCTGGGAAGTGAACACGGTGTTGGAGTTATGTTTGACGTAAGTAGTTTCAGGATCACTTCTTGATCATAGTTATTCGACCGTGCTTTGCTTCTCTTCTCGCTCTCTTTTGCGTATGTTAGCCACCATATATGCTAGTCGCTGTTGCAGCTCCACCTCACTACCCTGTCCTACCTTTAAGCTTAAATAGTCTTGATCTCGCGGGTGTGAGATTGCTGAGTCCTCGTGACTCACAGATACTTCCAAACCAGTTTGCGGTGCCGATGAAACCGTGCAGGTGATTTAACCCGAGCTCAAGGAGGAGCTCGATAAAGATCTTGTTCATTGTGTTGTTTCGCTTCAGCTTGATCAAGAGTGGAGCCAGTTGGGACGATCGGGATCTGTAGCATTTGGGGTAGTCTTCTTTTATTTTGGTTCTGTAGTCGGACCTTGATTGTATCTGTATGATGGATGTTTATTTATGTATTGTGTGAAGTGGCGATTGTAAGCCAACTATGTATCTCTTTCCCTTATGTATTACATGGGTTGTGTGAAGATTACCTCACTTGCGACATTGCTTTCAATGCGGTTATGCCTCTAAGTCGTGCTTCGACACGTGGGAGATATGGCCGCATCGAGGGCGTTATAAGTTGGTAATCAGAGCCATCCCCGACTTAGGAGCCCCCTGCTTGATTGTATCGCTGACTTTGTTGAGTCTAGAAAAAAATGTTTTGAGTCTTAGGATTTTATATATCGGAGAGTAGGATTCCTTTTACTCCTCAGTCCCTTCGTCGCTCTGGTGAGGCATCCTGACGTAGAGTTTTGACTCTTTCTCCTCTCAAATTTCACTAAAAAAAAATTTTAGGATCACGCGGGTATCTTGGAATCGTTCCGATGGTTTTGTGACGAGAACATTGTTCTTGGTGCCTCCCGACATTTAGGGGTTGTGGCAGTGTCCCGGGAGTTGAGCTCCGAGGTGTTGTCGCCACAATTTTATCGTTGTAGTTCGAATACCGAGCTTTGCCGACATCGAAAATCTCTTTTATGCAGTTGTTGGTGAGATAACCTCGATAACCCAAGATCTTTGAGGCGAGCTCGAGAGTATTGCCATGACTCAGATAACGGATGCTTTTCAAGGTCGAGGTAAACGATTTCAAGGTTTCTTGGTTATGTGTTGAAGGATGGATACAGCTAGATCTAGGTATTGTTAGTTTGGGTGATATATTTTGTGTCCCTCAGATCCCCAACACTGATTGCATAACCGTAAAGTTTCGGAGTTTATAGGTGGGAATTCAAGTAGCTCCTAGAATATCTTTCCGACAGATGCATGATATGGATTGGGTAAATCTCTATCATATGTTTGTTTCTGGCTTATTCCGCAAGCCAAATCCTTTGTTTTGTTTTATTTGTGGTATTCGAGTTGCTTCAATGTCAAGTGTTGATTCCATACCTTATTCTAAACGGTGTTCTCATATTTCTATGTGGATGCTAATCCTTCTTGTTCATCAAGGTCATCTTTTCAATCCTTTCCAACCGTGTGCTTCTCTCCAATTAAATCCGATCATTCCAACATTCGCAAGATCAATTCTAAGCTTTTTCTCAACGGTGTTCATTTCATCCGTCCCAAGTTGTCTTTGTTTTCCCGCCCTCCCACCCCTTTTTCTTCAAGGACTCAGATTTCTTAATCAAGTATCCATTTTATTGAGTGAAGTTTCTTCATTCTTTTCCTTTAATGTTTTATCCGGTGATTTATCATGAAGACGCTAAGGAAGCTTCAACCTTATCATTGTTCCATTCTAATTTTCTTCTCCGTGGACTCAAGTCAAGTTTTCGTGTTGATCATATTCCTTCCTCGCTTCAAATGTTTTCTCATACCGTGCACCTCATAATCTTTTAGTTCTTGTTATTCAATTGTTCCGAGTGTCAAGATTATCTCAGAAGATTCGTGTTTTCATTCCTAATCCATGCAAGATTTCTCGTAGTTGTTATCCCTTTTAACCCATTTAATTCAACCGGTGCAACCTCTCTTTAAAAATGTTCAACTGTGTTTTCTTTTGAGTGGGCCCTAACCCACAGGTCTTTTTCCAGGATCTTACCTGACTCTTCTAATTTTCCGGAGTTATTCTCAAATTCTTTTCAAAGTTTGATGTAAGTATGAATTATCATCAGTCAAATGTCTTTCTCCAAGATCTTTCAAATTCTTTTCATCGTTGGTTCAACCTTTCTAATTTTCATCCCGGAGTGCCTCAACAATTCATGTTGGTGTTTCTCGTCGTCATTCTCGGATTTTGAAGACCGAAGAAGAGTTTCTCTTTAATCTTTCTCCATTCTCTTCAAGATTCATGGTTCTAGCTTCGTGCCATCCTCATAATTGTTTTGATTGTGAGAATTCTTTTCACCCATCCGGAGCAATTCAGGAGTCTTTTCAGTTTGATTCTTCTCAGCCCATCATCTCAGAATTATTCATTCCAGCTTTCAGCTCTCGCTCTCCAAATCTTATCGATGCATCGCTCGTATTCTCTAGTCAGCTTGTCATCTCTTCAATCTCTTATATCTAAATTCTCTCAAGTATCTTCGCTCATTTCTAATTCTTCCCGTGTTTCTTTATCTTTTCTTCGCTCATTTTCAATTCTTACGGTGGTTCGCTCAAGAGTTCTCTTCCTTCTTATCATATAGATTCATTCGTTGTTTCAATCCTACCGTGGTTCGTTGAAGACCTTCCCAAGTTTGCGCCATATCTATCTTAATCCTCTCCACGAGAATAAGTAGTATGCCTAATCCGTTGCTTGTCATCAATCTAAATTGGTGAAGGATACGCATAACATAATTTGTGTTCTTGTTTCATCCAAGTGATTAATTCCTTCTTTCGGAGTTTGTTCATGATGAATAAATTCTTGATTTCATTTGTTCATCTTTCTTTCCGGAGTTCCAAGTTTTCTCGGTTATATCATTTCAAAGCTTCATCTTATCACTGCAAGGCTTCACCTTGTGTGGTCAACTTCTCTTTCTTTCTATCACCCTTTTGTTTACCGGAGTTCTTCATGGAGGCTCTACATGGTGCTTCGTCAAGGATTCTTTTCATTCTTCAATTGTTCATCAAGATTTCTCTCGGAGTTAAGATCCGCCAAGCTATACTCAAAATAAACATGGTGCTCAACACATGTTTTGTTTTGAGGAGTTCAAGCATTCTTCATCTTGCATTCTGAAGTGCAATTCTTTCGACCTTATCTTTTGAGGTGGTGTTATGTCATTCTTGACAATTTTCCTTCATGCTTCATGATTCACATGTTGTCAAGAATGAGGTATTTTAAATCCATCAATCTCTTCATTGGAGTTATCTTGGGCTATATTTCACCTAAAGCTTTCCCTAAGGATTGTTGCTAATTATGGTGCTTATAAATGACCCAAGTTCTTCATTTGTCCTCTCGGTGAAATAAGTTTCTCGTCTCCTTGTTGATATCAATCCAATCATTTGTTTCCGTTGGTGGCAGAAGCTCACCTCATAGTTTTGAGATGTTTTCCACAAGCCCACTACAAGCTTATTCGTTTCGTTGTTGGTTTTCCAACAACTCCGTTCTATCCTTCTTTTTAAGGGTGCTTTCCAAACTCATTTGTGGTAGAAGTTATCATTTTCTTCTCCATTCCTTTATTCCAATGATCTATCTTCAATTTTTCTTCCGGAGGCATTGTGACGTTGCTCTCTTCGACCCATCATCTTGTTTTGTCAAGACCATGTCCTTTTCCTTGCTTATCCGTTTAGCCGGAGTGTCGTGTTTTCATTCGAGTTCTCTCATCTTATCAAGTTTTGCCTCCCTTATCAACCGGAGTGCGGTCTGAAATGTTTCTTACCCCTTGTGCCATTCTTTCAATAGTTCCAGAGGCAGTGTTTGTTCATTTCATCAAGTATCCTCTCATCTTTCATCAAGTATCCTCTCATCTTGTCAAGATCATGTTCAATTACTTCCATTTTCAGTCGGAATGCTGCCAAAATTATATCATTCTTATTCCTTCTCTATCTTGTTTTAACCGGAGTGGTGTCAATATCTATCTTGTCACTTAACCTCATGGTTCTCATTGTATCCCATGTTCTTCTTATCTTACGGAGTGTTTGCAATCTCGTCATCTTCATTGTATTTTTTTCTTTCAATTTTGTCAACCTCTCAAGGTTCGTTGGTTTCACTCTTTTGTCAAAGAAGCAACTTAGTTTTACCTCTTTCTTCTTCCGTTTTTCTATCCGGTGCCATCCTAGATCTCGGGACGAGATCCTCTCGTAGTGGTGGAGTGTTGTAACGCCCCAAGACCGGAGCTTCAGTTGCCTTCCAGGGTTTCCGGGTTTCGTCATGTGTTTTGTTTGGTTCTTTGCATTCATCTTTGGTTCTTGTGCATTGCATCATGTCATTATGCAACCCGCTTTTAAAACTCTCTAAATAAATTGCATAGATCGTTGAACTATTTAAATCGAGGAACCCACATGGTGGTTTCTCTTTAAAACATATCCTCCCAATATTTAGGAGCTATTATAAAGTATCCCATTAATTTGGAATTATCTGCAACCCACTTGCATGTTAAATCTTTGACCTTTCCTTCCTCCGATTTCCGACTCTCAAACTTTGTCGATAATTCTTTTGTTCTTTTCCAAGCTCCATCAAAACCTGAACATTTTTGGCCACACCAAACCTAGTCCCAATTAAGACCATTTGAATTATATTCAAATGAATTTGAATTTAATTCCTACAATCTTGCCACTTCTACTTTTCTGTGGTCATGCTTATTTTTATGAGTCCAGGAAAATTGTCCTTCTGCTCAAACTCTTTTCCCTAACCCCCCTTCTTTTTCCTTTCTCCATATTTCTTTTCGGTTAAAGAAGAAGAAGAAGGAGAGCAGCCACAGCTCGGCCTTCTCCCAGCAGTCGGCCCAGGCCACCGCGGCCTCCCGCAGCCCACCACCCAGGCCTAGGCCCAGTCGGCGCCCCTCCTATTAACCCTAGCCTCCCTGCGTTCGATCCCCATCTCTCCTGATCTCCTCCCTCGCGGGCGAGCGTCCCTCTTCTCGACCCCGCATCGTGCCCGATCCCCTCACTCGCTCGCCCCCTCCATCCTCGTCTCGATCGGGAGAGGCTCCCGATCTGCCGCTACCGTGATCCGGCGCCCCCAGCCTCGTCAGCGCCTGTGCCTCCTCCTCCCTCCATTCGGCCTCAACCTCCAGGCCATCTCCGCTGTGACCCGTCTGCCACCGCCGCTCCGTGACCCATCACACCACCCCGCATTGGCGACCACCAGAGGTCCACCCAGCGTGGCCCCATCCTCTCCGCCGCGCCCTTCCCTCGTTGACCTCCTCGAGGCAAACCGAGCGCGTTGGCGCGTCGACGACCTCCGCGTCGCCCTTGCCGTCGGCGTCCCGGCCCTGCCTCCATCTCGAGCGCCCTAGGGTCACGGCCTCGCTCCTCCCCGACGGGGTCCTCGCCGCCAAGCTCCTTCGTCCTCCGTCCCAGGCGACCTCGCGTCATCCCGCTGCCCGAGCCGTCCCCTCCGGCCAACTCTGCTTCCAACCGCTGCTGCTGCCTCCAGGCTGCGCTCCCCGTCCACCACGAGCCGTCGCGTTCTATTCGACCCTCGTTGAACCGCCAAGACGCAGCATCGACCAAGGCGTCATCCATCTTCTAGCAACCGCGTATGTGCAGCACCACCAAGTCTTGCCTCTGTACACTCATTGGGGTTGACCGTGGACGTGTGCCTGGTGTTACTTGGATTCGTCAAGGACGCCAAGACCCGAGGCTTTTCGGTGTTGCTTTGTTTTGGGACGCCAAGTACCACGACGACCGTTGAGACCGCCAAGTTCCACTACCGATGAACGATTTGGAATCGCCAAGTCAGACTACAACGTGAAGACCATGTACAACTACTGACACCCGTGGATTTCACCAAGTACCTATACCGACAACCGAGACCCTGGTTTCGACAAGTTCCTTGTGGTGACCCCGAACATCTACGGATCATGAACAACTACTTCATCTACGAATCGTGAACCACTACCGTCGCGAGAACGACTACTTCCCCTCCGAACCGATTCGCTTCAAAAATGCACGCTTCGAAGGTATAACCCGAGACGACCGCCCGTAAACGAATGCTTGTGTGTTGTATCAGATGCTCGTGTTTGCACCGTGTCCGAGAGAGGTCTTTGCACGCCTCGCTTGCCATGCCACTGTCATGTGGGACACCCGCATCCGGATCACTCCCCATCTCTTGCGTGTTCTGCACATCCACACTTTCCTTTGCACCGCATCTCAATCGGGTTATCGGAACCGAATGTTGCCGTGGCACCATTTCCGTTGTCATTGCCGTGGCACCCTTTTCGCTTCCGCCACGATTTACAAATGCTTCATAATGCTCTTGTCAACATTTTCATAAAATTGCACATAACTTGCATATGTCATCCGATCATGATAACAACAATTAAAATGTTTAAAATTGTTGTTGCATTAATTTGCTAAATGCATATGGGGATTTACGGATTTGTTGTTTGTTATATCCGCCCCATTTAAATTGTTTAGATGGTATAGTTTTGTTATGCTTCACCTCTTGCCATGTTTAACAACATTTAATATTGTTGTGTTCATAACCGAGAGAGAACTAAATAATTGATGTGGTGTTTCGTCAATATGCAACTCGTTGCATATTGGGCTCCATTTAACTTGTAGTTTTGTTTGTGCATATTGCCATGCCATGCTATTTAAACCGGACATGCATCATACTTGTTCGCGCATCATGCCATGTTTATGTGATGGTTGTTTACCATGTTGTTTGCTTCTTTCTGGTTTGCTTCTCTCGTTAGCTTCGGTTCCATTCCGGAGTTGTGAGGATTCGTTCGACTTCGTCCGTTTGTCTTCTTCATGGACTCGTTCTTCTTCCTAGCGGGATCTCAGGCAAGATGACCATACCCTCAAAATCACTTCTATCTTTGCTTGCTAGATGCTCGCTCTTTTGCTATGCCTATGCTGCGTTACCTACCACTTGCTAAATCATGCCACCCACATTGCCATGTCAAGCCTCTAACCATCCTTTCCTAGCAAACCGTTGATTGGCTATGTTACCGCTTTGCTCAGCCCCTCTTATAGCGTTGTTAGTTGCAGGTGAAGATGAAGTTTGTTCCTTGTTGGAACATGGAGATGTTGTTCCTTGTTGGAACATGTTTACTTGGATATCACAATATATCTTATTTATTTAATGCATCTATATACTTGGTAAAGGGTGGAAGGCTCGGCCTTATGCCTGGTGTTTTGTTCCACTCGTGCCGCCCTAGTTTCCGTCATACCGGTGTTATGTTCCTTGATTTTGCGTTCCTTACACGGTTGGGTGATTTATGGGACCCCTTGACAGTTCGCTTTGAATAAGACTCCTCCAAGAAGGCCCAACCTTGGTTTTACCATTTGCCACCTAAGCCTTTTTCCCTTGGGTTCTGGACTCAAGGGTCATCTTTATTTTAACCCCGGGCCGGTGCTCCTCCGAGTGCTGGTCCAAATTAGAGCCACTTGCGGTGCCGCCCGAGGCAACTTGGGGTATCGTCGGTTGTCGTCGTCTATCGCTCATCCGGTGTGCCACGAGAACGAGATATGTGCAGCCCCTATCGGGATTTGTCGGCACATTCGGGCGGCTTTGCTGATCTTGTTTTATTGTCTGTCGAAATGTCTTGTAGTCCGGGATTCCGAGACTGATCGGGTCTTCGGTAGAAGGAATATCCTTCGTTGACCGTGAGAGCTTATAATGGGCTAAGTTGGGGCACCCTGCAGGTATTATCTTTCAAAGCCGTGCCCATGGTTATGAGGCAGATGGGAATTTGTTAATGTCCGTTGTAGAAAACCGAAGTTGACCTTAATTAAAATACATCAACGCGTGTGTAACCGTGATGGTCTCTTCTCGGCGGAGTCCGGAAGTGAACACGGTGTTGGAGTTATGTTTGACGTAAGTAGTTTCGTGGATCACTTCTTGATCATAGTTGTTCGACCGTGCTTTGCTTCTCTTCTCGCTCTCTTTATGTATGTTAGCCACCATATATGCTAATCGCTTGCTGCAGCTCCACCTCACTACCCTGTCCTACCTTTAAGCTTAAATAGTCTTGATCTCGCATGGGTGTGAGATTGCTGAGTCCCGTGACTCATAGATACTTCCAAACCAGTTTGCGGTGCCGATGAAACCGTGCGGTGGCCACCCGAGCTCAAGGAGGAGCTCGATAAAGATCTTGTTCATTGTGTTGTTTCGCTTCAGTTGATCAAGAGTGGAGCCAGTTGGGACGATCGGGGATCATGTAGCATTTGGGGTAGTCTTCTTTTATTTTGGTTCCGTAGTCGGACCTTGATTGTATCTGTATGATGGATGTTTATTTATGTATTGTGTGAAGTGGCGATTGTAAGCCAACTATGTATCTCTTTCCCTTATGTATTACATGGGTTGTGTGAAGATTACCTCACTTGCGACATTGCTTTCAATGCGGTTATGCCTCTAAGTCGTGCTTCGACACGTGGGAGATATAGCCGCATCGAGGGCGTTATAGTAAGTCATATTGGTATAAAACGCATGAAGAAGCTCCATGTTGATGGATCTTTGGACTCACTCGTTTTTGAAAAGTTTGAGACATGCAAACCATGTCTATTGGTGTATACACATGAAGAAACTCCATGCAGATGGATCATTTGGACTCACTTGATTTTGAATCACTTGAGATATGCAAATCATACCACATAGGCAAGATGACTGAAAAGCCTCGTTTTCAATAAGATGGAACAAGATAGCAACTTGTTGGAAGTAACACATTTTGATGTGTGCAGTCCAATGAGTGCTGAGGCATGCAGTGAATATCGTTATGTTCTTACTTCACGGATGATTTAAGTAGATACTGAGTATATTTACTTGATGAAACACAAGTCTGAATTATTGAATGGTTCAAGTAATTTCAGAGTGAAGTTGAAGATCATTGTGACAAGAGGATAAAATTTCTATGATATGATCATAGAGATGAGTATCTGAGTTACGAGCTTTGGCACGCAATTAAGACATTGTGGAAATGTTTCACAATTAATACCGCCTGGAACACCATAGTGTGATGGTGTGTCCGAACATCATAGTTGCACCCTATTAGATATGGTGCGTACCATGATGTCTCTTATCGAATTACCACTATCGTTCATGGGTTAGGCATTAGAGACAACCACACTCACTTTAATAGGGCACCACGTAATTCCGTTGAGACGACACCGTTTGAACTATGGTTTGGAGAAACCTAAGTTGTCGTTTCTTAAAAGTTTGGGGCTGCGACGCTTATGTGAAAAAGTTTCATCGTGATAAGCTCGAACCCAAAACGGATAAATACATCTTCATAGGATACCCAAAATGGTTGGGTATACCTCCTATCTCAGATCCGGAAGCAAAAGTAATTGTTTCTAGAATTAGGTTCTTTCCCGAGAAAAGTTTCTCTCGAAAGAATTGAGTGGGAGGATGGTGGAGACTTTATGAGGTTATTGAACCATCACTTCAACAAGTGTGTAGCAGGGCACAGGAAGTTTCCTATGGCGCCTACACCAATTGAAGTAGAAGCTTATGATAGTGATCATGAAGTTTTGGATCAAGTCACTACCGTACCTCGTAGGGTGACAAGGATGCGTACTACTTCTGAGTGGTACAGTAATCCTGTCTTGAAGGTCATGTTGCTAGACAACAATGAACCTCTGAGCTATGAAGAAGCGATGGTGGGCCCGGATTCCGATTTAATGGCTCAAGGCCATAACATCCGAGAGAGGATCCATGACTTTGGAAGAAATACTTGATGCTCGTAAGGATGTTGGGTAAAGATGGATT
>JAHIAM010006577.1:0-76858 GCA_021605205.1 Aegilops longissima | reverse complement strand
TTTCCCACATCAAAGGAAGTAATTTTATTTGACTATCATAGTGGTTGTTAAACATTGAGAATGGCTGATGATCCTCAATCCCAATTAAAAGTACTCATCAAAACCAAACTTTTTATTTAGAAGTAACATGTTGAGATTCACATGATAATCAAGCACCAGATACTCAAATTGTCCACAACGGGGACACGGCTAATCATGATTAGTTTATACACTCAGCAGAGGTTTGCGATTCCTTTCTCATTAAGATTCGATCGACTCAGCTGGTTCTCGCGACTACATGGTGTTTGAGAAACGGATGACCGACACAAGTCTTTCGTAAGCGCTTAGCACTTACATGTGGGTAGACCGCAGTTAAATCCCATGACCCCTACATCAGCCTAGCCTACCCGTAAGAGTTCGCATAACTTAGTCAACTACGCCAGAGCCCATAATTGTCGTAGCTGCATTTAGCAAGTTTCAGCATTGAATAATCTATGATCCCTTAGAGCTCATGGCGGTCCCAGAATATACAAGTCCTCGATGGAAACCAGTGCCTCAATCCACCCAGATGTGTTAGGTTGCCACCTTAGATAAACCATTAATTAACAATCTCACATCTGTCATGG
The DNA here is from genome assembly GCA_021605205.1 of Aegilops longissima. NCBI lineage: Eukaryota > Viridiplantae > Streptophyta > Magnoliopsida > Poales > Poaceae > Aegilops > Aegilops longissima. Next base: position 76,253 of record JAHIAM010006577.1, on the reverse strand, counting down.
ATAATCACTCACCCAATCCACGCCTCACTAGCATAGCATGGCATGAACAAGCAAACGAGAAGTAACTCCTGTGGTTTCATAAGGAACAGTAATAGGTACTACCTCAATCTACTTCCCAATTCTACAATTTAATTAGATCCTAATCATGCAATGTTTGAGGGTTTGATCTAATGCATAAAACTGGGTAGTAGAAAGTATGATCAGTGTTACATTTGGTTGGCGATCCGCAGTCCTAAAGATTCAAGCAACAAGCGGCGACCCGGTGATCTAACGCAGCATAAACAACAAGCGCATAATAAGTACTCATCTAATGCACAGAAACCAAAAAGATCTAATCAAAGTTCAACTTAAGAACCTTGGGCTGCAAAAAAGATCGAATCAAAATAAACATCGAAAGTCGAAAACTCGAGAGAACGCTTCCTTGCTTAGCGATCTGAAATTAGGGTCAAAATTTCATGGCAAAACTCGTGAAAGTAGGGTAGGTCGAACGGCGCGTTTCGCTATTTAAACTCCAGCTGCTGAATCACCTGATTCCATAAACGCAGCGAGAAATAAAACAGTTTTGAAAATCAGATTCGAATCAAATTTAAAATAACGGATTAATTTCAATTAAAAGAAAACGATTTAACGAAAGTTAATATAGCGAACGCTTGTTAATGTAACGAATCTAACGAACGCTGTTTATTGAAACAAACGGTTCGTGAACGCTCATAATTAAGAAAACTGAAAAATAAAATTAATTCTAGGTTTTTTAAAAACTAAACATATTTTTTTAAAAACCCGGACGGCTCGGGGAGAAACTGATCGGGCGCGGGTGGCGGCTACTCTCAGGGTTCTCGGCCAAGAGGTCCGGGCGGGCCTGGCGGGGGTTCAAGCGCCGAGGGCGGCGGGTCCACTGGCGGGCGCTGCGCCCTTGGCGGCGCGGAGTTTGCCCATGCTGGTGGCGCGTGTTCCGGGCAGGTGGTGGAGGAGAGGGGGGGGGCGGCTATTTATGGGAGGGGGGAGAGAGGCGGCGCTGGGAGGCAGGGGGGCTGGGGGGTGGGACTGGGCGGCAGCTGTGCCGTCCCCAGCGGGAGACTCGGCGCGCCAAGGCGAGAGAGGAGGGAGGCGGCGCTGGTCGGGCTCGACAAGGCCGGCTTGCCCGGCCTGTGGGGGGCGCTGTTTTTAAATAAGATTAAACCAAAACAAATAAAAAAATACCAAACGATCTCGGATTTAAATAAAACAAAATTTCCGACTCCTAAAATGAGTCAAACAAAATGAACTTTAAAAACAATATACATGCATAAAAAATTTTTAAATGTCTATTTTTGCCTAAGCAAAATAAATCTTCCAAAACTAAATTTGGTTTATTTATAATATATTCATTTTTCCCAATTGTTCGGGAAAGTCATATTATTCCTCTCAAAATATTTTTATAGGAAAAACTTTATGAAGATAATTAAATAAATCTAATGATCCCATTTTCAAAATTTGAGAAATCCCAAATATGAAAATTATGAAACTCCCAACTTCTCCGAGGGTCCTTGAGTTGTGTGAAATTTCTAGGATCGGAAAATGCGAGAAAATATGATATGCATGATGACCTAATGTATAACATTCCAAATTGAAAATTTGGGATGTTACACCGAGGTAGCCTCGCCTCGATCCGGTTTTCTTTCCCTAAAACCGATCCGCTTTAAAAAAAAAGAGATGTTCGGTTTTTTTAAAAACCCTAGATGGTTTTTTATTTTTTCGTTTTCTTATTTAACTAACGCTCACCAACCGCTCGCTTTAATGAACGTGTTCGCTGGATTAGTTCGCTAATCAACGTCCGCTATTTAATCCGCTCGCTGCTTTTCTTTAATCGGATTTAACTGCTATTTTTCGTATCTGATTTCCATCCAATTTTCAAATCTGCTTTATTTCGCCGCTTATCGGAATCAGTGATTCAAGCTACTCGAGTTTCAGAATTTAAACCGCCGTTCGACTAACCTACTTTCGCCACAGAGTTTTGCTACTGGAAATTTTGACCTAGTTTCAGATTGCTAAACCCAAGTCAGTTTTCTCGAAGTTTCGACTTCCGATGCTTTATTTGATTCGATTCTTTTGCAACCAGGGTTCTTAAGTTGAACTCTCCGTTAGATCTTTTATCTGAGATTTCCCGGCATTAGATGAGTACTTATTGTATGCTTGTTGTCTCTCCGCGTCTAGATCAATCGGAGTGCGCCGCTTGTTACCTTCAATCTCTAGGTCTCATGGATGGATCAGCAAGGCAAGTAACACTTGATCATACCTTTTCTACTACCCGCTTTTATTGCATTAGATCAAACCTCAAACACTTGCATGTTTAGGATCTAATTAAATTGTGGGATTGGGAAGTAGACCAGGTAGTACCCATACCTGCTTTTACTTATGAAACCTTGGGAGTTACTTCTACGCTTGCTTATTATGCCATGCTATGCTAGTAGACGGGATTGGGTGAGTGAATATCCATGAAAGATGTGAGATTGTTAATTAATGGTTTATCTAAGGTGGCAACCAAACACACATCTGGGTGGATTGAGGCACCTGGTTTCTATCAGACTTACCTGATTTCTTCGGACCGCCACCTGTGCTCTAAGGGATCATAAGATTATTCAAACTCGAAACTTCCGTGCAGCCACAAGCCATTATGGCTCGCGAAGTCGACTAGTTGTGCGTAACTTTACGTAGGCTAGCTGATGTAGGGGATGGTTGGTACGCCTACCCACATGTAAGGTGCTAGCGCTCCAAAGACTATATGTCTCGGTCATCCGCTTCTCAAACACCATGAAGTGCGAGAACTGTTGAGGCGATCGAGTCTTTGTGGGGAAAAGTGCGCAAAACCTCTGCAGAGTGTATAAACAAATCATGATTAGCTGTCCCCCCAGTTATGGACAATTTTGAGTATCCGTAATTGAATATCATGTGAATCTCAACATGTTACCTCTAATAAAAGTTGTTGGGTTTGATGAGTACTTTTAATTGGGATTGATGATTGTACAACCATTCTCAACAAGCTACAACCACCATGATAGTTAAATAAAACTATTCCTTTAATGTAGGGAAAATCAGCTTTATGCAATGTAACCGTGAGAGCCTTACCCCATTGCCCATATATGCATGTAGTGTAGGCTTATTCATTCATTACTCTTATGTGTTACATTGCCAAGATATTCCATGTGTCGACCCGTTGGCTGCACCTTTCACGCTACAGCACTTTTCTACATTTGTATGGTGTTAGGTCGTGGTTCTATACAAAGTGATGTCGCTGGAGTTGATGGACTCGCTTATCTTCCAAGCTTCCGCTGTTATTATTAGATGGCCTTAAGCCATATTATTGTAATAAGTTCCCTTGTGGACAAAGACGTAATAAGTGTGATTGCTACTCCGCAATAAATCCTTCAAGTAATACGGGGTGGTGTCAGACATCGATCCAGGATGACAACCGAGTTCCTGCAGACCGGATCCATTCAATCCTGGTCGCTACACTACTAGTTGAGAAAAGTAGATTTAGTAATTGCAACGCGACGAGTATCGCATCTGGCCACATATCGTAATGACGCTTTTTTGACACTAGTTGGCGGTACAAAAATGGCAAAACATACCCAAAATTTCTTAATCCACGCCAAAAACTACTACCTAGTGCCAAAAATTTCTTACTAGTGCTATTATTTACAGTGATAATGCAATCCCATAACGCTCCATAATGCTAGTACTAGTAGTAAATAATAGCCTCACCCCTTCGCCGAGGAACGATCTACATATAGAAGGGATGAGGCCTCGCGGTTACTACACTTTATCTCCTCCTCGCCAGCCTCCTCCCCAAGAGAAGGCGTTCGTCGCTGCTTCCCATGGATTCGTCAGCGGTTCTCCTCCCTGCCGGGCTGGGAGACCTGACGACGATCCTCCGGGAGAAATCGTGACGCATCCGACGTCCTCACCGCCAAGAAGACTCTGCAAGCTTCCTCGCACCAACTTTTTTCAAGACGCTGCTTAAATATGGCTTGGGAAAAGGCCATGCTTGTTGGTCTTCCATGCGCCCTCGAGGAGAAGGTTCTTCAATGGGACGATCCTTCTAACAGTCCACCGCCTCCGCCATGGTTGCACGCTGACTCCGCTTAGAGTTGCCGACGTTGAGAGGTAGTCGATTTTGTCCGATGAGCGGTCAAGAATGGAGTTTGATCATGTAGTACTTAGTTATTCCATTTCCATCCCGTAATTTCTCCGCTGCCCACCGCCTTCCTTATATATAGGTTCGGGTCGGTGCCAACGAAGATTGGCTTGCATACTCCGCCGGATACCACCATCATTTTGCACAACATCCACAACAAGGCGCTGCTCCGTGAGACCCTTATCCACCATTGGGATCGGACTTCCGGACCGGCTGGGCTTGAATAATGATGATGATGCCTACATGAGATTGAAGAAGATAGCATTCGACGGACCTACCGACAAAGCGACGCGGCTACGATTTATTACTATCTCATCGCTGTGTTCGACATAAGGATTGCCATCAATGCAAGAGGCAAGAACGGCGAGGTCAAGCGATGTTGGCGCGGCAGATTTGTACCCCTACACGCTCAAGACGCCAGTATGCCATCTAGGCTGCATCTTCACGTGAAAAGCCGGACTTGTTTCATCTGGTTGCCATGCTACGGCACGGGAGATTACAAACGAATGCACAAACCATCATTTGCATCCCTAACGGTACTCCATTATTTTGCAGGACCACCATCCCCGATCAAAATAAGATCGCCGATCCTCGGATGTGCATTTGCATCCACGATTCGGTCTAACTCCGAACCTTGTAGCTGACTTTGGCATATTGGGATCAACTATCTTAGCGTACTATTACCCATGGTACCACCGATGTGCAACATGGTCACACAATCTACCACGATCGACCGTCACCATCTATCCAGTATTCCATTTTTTAACCCTCTCGCTTTCTCTTTTCATTGTTGTACTAGTAGTATACTTTGTAGTACTAGTAGGAGTACTTTTTACCTTGAGGACGCAGATAGCTAGCTAGGCCCTTGAAGACTTGAAACCCACTAGCTGCCACCATTTTTGTTTTTCCATGTCTTACTATCTCATCCATGTAGCCAAGAGTGGCTATATATAGTAAGCCGGGTTATTTTACTTCCTCTATACCGAGTAGTACTATTTGTCTGATAGTATTATCGACCGCCATATTTGAGCACAACATTATTATGCATGGACCTTGACTATGTACATCACCATGTGTCCAGATCTGGGATGCCAGATGTACCAGATGAACGGCGCCGAAGTTCGACCACCGTGATGCTACGTGGGTGTCGAGGAACACTCTTGGAGAGTACTTTTCATCGGGGACAGCTACCCCATTGTGAAGCGGATGCCACCTTCCGCACGACACGGAAGGCCCGCTGCTCATGAAGCATTGTTGGTTTCAAGGCGATCACGGATGAACGACATGCGGGACACGCTATCCTCGATTTATGCCGCTTCAGCTTGGATGAGTCTCCATTGTGTGGAACCGACTATAAAGCTGCATAATGATTCCTGCTGCACCGCTATGGATCGTGCCATCCATGAAGAACACCGGACTGGAACCTGGAGGAGGACATGTAGCCCATCTATAACGTAAGTGGAGTACGGTAATTGTGAAGGGTAGCGCCGTGAATATATGTAGACTAGTCGTGCACAAATTTATCACATGAATTGAGATGAACTTGTGGCATAATCGCATTTGTCCTTTAGAATTTATTACTAGTAAATGTGTTATGTATACGCAACTTGTGTGGTTGTTGCACGGCCCAACATGCTCTTTGAGATAAAAAGGTGGCAATCCTTTGATATACGGACGCGATGCATGATACAAGAGCATCGCTCGCTATAGTTGTAGTACACCTACTAGGACGATAACCCTATAAAACCTTGCGCTTTGGCTCTTTGCTCTTCGAGGTTCAACAGTTCGCACTGTGTGAACCTTGCACTTGGCTTTTCGCTTCTTCGAAGGTCCAACAATGATGATACTATAGTACAATATGCTTCGCAATCGACACCGATTGAATCGCTGCACGCCCACCGCGAGGGCGAGGGTGAGGGCGAGGGAGAGGGAGAGGAGAGGGCGCAGTAGTCAAAACCTTCTCCTCGTGGGTAACCACTGCTGGGCGAGGGAGAGGTATAGTAAGCAAGCTTCCTCATTCGGCGAAGTTGACGGATACATCAAAGCAGACTAGTACTAGTAGTATTAGTCCATACCGCGCCCTTTCCGATTAATATGGATTAATATGAAACGAGAAAATACACCGCGGTCAACGATGTAACAATACGCTTTTATGGTCACTATATATAGTTTTGCGGCGATTATACGATCACTAGCTCATCGAGAGCAATCAGACAGCACTTTACCGACCGCCACATAGTCGACGTGGCACTTTGTTGATCAAGTTAAATTGGCACCTGGTTTCGGGTCCCACCACTACCAAGGCGAGCAAAGAAATAAGTTAAACAAAACTTTACGCAGCGCCACACGAGTCCAACCTCATGCGTAACCGCCTCTGGCTGTGTATGTGAGTGCATGCACGTGTCCTCCTCGTCTTCCAACAAAGAGTGTACATCGGCTATAAAACAAAGAGTGTAGTACATGATGTACATCTACACTTCCAATGCATTTAGCCTTTAATCTAAATCCGATATTGATTAACTAATGCACCAAATTGTGCTGTAGGTATAGGCTACATGTCTATCTTAATTACAAAGATGCAACCACCTTCATTTAATCTTCTTATCTCAATGGTCGCATGCACACATATGTCTGCTACTTTTGGGCATTAATTATGCCCTAGTCAATGTGTAAATCTAATGTATGCCTTTCACTGCACGAGGGAGTAGGTTGAGCACTTGAGCGTGAGCGTGTGTGTTGCGCTGCAGCTGTCAGTGCCGCATGGGTGCGTGAGTGTTATGCAAGGCCCATGTGTACGTGTGAGTGTTGCATGTTGCATGCATGCATGCATGGGGCTTACTCCTCCCATTGACATGTTCATATTTCAAGCTTCCTTTGTTCCTCCATATGGTGATACTCCCTCTGTTCCCAAATAGTACGGACTAAAAGCCTCCTCTTCCCAAGTATGGAGTATTTGTCTTTCTACAGATTTCAACAAGTGACTAGGTACGAGCAAAATGAGTGAAGTGAGCGAAGGCATAGGGATATTGTAGAAAGGAAGTCCTCAGATCCATTATTCCCCATCTCGGCCGAGAGAACTATTCAAGTATTCTTCGCAGTGAAGTGACAATATACGCCAGCAAATGGGACACGAATTAATAAGCTGAACCACGGTGTTGGTGTTACTAAATCAGCCTTACCCAGATTGCCATCATGTTTGCCAAGAGAGCACGCTTCCTCAAATACGCCACGCACCTCTGTCCTCCATTAACTCGACATATGGGCCCTGCTGTGTAGACCCACATCTCATCGGTGTAACTATTTACATTCAAGGACGGTATATCCTGGTAGTAGTACTAGTAGAATTGAGATTGAATGCACTTTCTTCCCGCCTTCCACTCTTCTTCCTCCTCTTCTTCTTCTTCCTCTCTTTCCCCATCGCCGGCCGCACACCATTTACCCCTGCTCACTACTCACCCGCCTGCCATCTTCCTTGGTAGCTCATGCACTATATCCCCCGCCACCGCCTCGACACACGAGGAGAAGCTTCTTCGCCGCCCCCCAATCCACTTCCTCATTGCTCACAGCACCGAAACCCCAATGGCGTAACTGACCGACACGCAGAGCCGCAATTGAATTCTCCCTCGATGTTCTCTTGAGCAGATCTGTCGTCGATGGACCTACACAAGACTTCTCCGTCCGCCGCATGCTTGGTGTCTTTGTACCGCTTCTACTCATCTCGCAACCGCCGACTTTTCAAGACACCCTACTTGCCGATGCCCGATCTCGCAGGTGGCCCAGCATAATCGATTTGACGAATCCCACGGAGGTTGCCGTGGTGCCCTCGACATGCTACCACTACCCGCCCACCTGTCCTTCATGCGCGCCACCATCGGGCGGGCATGAAGGCCAACCGATCGCCCTCATCCACCACACCGTAGTCCGTGGCGCTCGTGGATATCTACACCAAGTGAGAGATCACCTTCCATCGTTGGATACCGCCGCCATCGAGCCTCGCGCCCGCCGGACACTCCCGCTTACTACGCGACGAGACGCCGCAAGCTTTTTGCTCACCTCTCGCTTGCGTAAAGTTGTAATCCGCGGCGCCCACACCATCGTAAGACTACATGGATTACAAGCTCATTGCCTTCTTCAACATGGGATTAGTCTATTCGAATCCGCTGCCATACATGGTTATGGCTCATCATCAACCCCGTTGAGGCAACATTTCGCCTGATGCTATAGTGCACGATGGCATCGCTTACGCGGGTCGACGCACGATTGGCTGCCTATACCGTGGAATCTATCATCGTAATTGTTCTATCTCATCTCATCTTTACCTTATGAATACGATCGCCTGCTCATTTGTTACAAATTTAGAATGCATAACATGTCTATAACCACATCATTGCTATATGTTCCTCTCATTTCCTAGATTTTTATGACCACACATGTTATTGTTAGAGTTGATATGAGAACAATTGGCATCTAATGATTGTTAGAATACATATTATGAGCATAACATCATGATTGCTATATGTTACTCTCGCTTATAAGATTTTTATAACAACGCATGTTATTGCTTAGAGTTGATATGAGAACAGAGTAGTAAGTGCTATGGTAGAATATGAGTAGGCGCTGTCATAGCTGTTTTCCTCTCATTGTTACATGATGTTTGAACCATGACATATTGCTAGAATATGAAAGCCATTGGCTTATTTTTTAACTTGGGTATGATTATGACCACGGCATTGCAATTCTCTGCCTATGATATGTGTCACCGTTATAATAATCTTAATTCCACATATACTCCTAACATGATTGTTTATTTTTGTCCTTTGGTCTCCAATTTGAATTGTTGCAGCAGACACAAAAGGCTGGCTTCATGATTCCAGGATCTGAATCATACCAGCCGATGGTGGCGGTTTATCGCTTGTTCACCGACCGCAGTCATTTGATGCTCATTCGACGCACTCAAATTGACCAAACCATTACATCAAACCACATGCAAAGACAATGCGTATGCTCGTGACATTGATGGCTATGGCTGCTTCGTGTTCGAGAAAGATCCCAGCCGCTGGGCCAGCGATTCAATCGAGGCGGTTTACAGCCTCGCAATCACTCCTTATTCCTCGGCTCAATTATCCGATCATCCAACCAATCATCGATCATATCACCGCGATGATTACTATGCTATGCAACTTCCATTCGCGAGGGGGGGTTGTGTTTACACATCATACCATGGGTTTCATGAATCACCATATCCAGAGATTCGACGACAACTTGTTGCCGATAATCTTCAGTGTGAAAGGCATCAAGCTTCCATGCGATGGATGGCTTTTGCAAACCCGACATGCGGCGATGTGGTTCATGCCAATGTAAAATATGCACAACTTGATTCGTACGATATCTAGACCGAGCCATGTATTCGCTGCTGTAGCACGCACCCTTTTTGTTGGATATTATGTATCGTTGTTAGTTTGAAGCACTCTCTGTTTGAAGGATAGATACCTTCCTCGGGATCAAGTGCATCCTAACTCACCCGCGAGGATGTACCGATAATGATGATGGAGATGTTAATATAGTATATATATATATATATATATATATATATATATATATATATATATATATATATATATATATATATATATATATATCAGATAGGCTTCAAGTGCATTTTGTTAGTTAAACCTATGTATAAATTGTGACACTAAATACGACTAGTAAGCAGACAGAGCAGTACTAGTATACGCCGTCAAATTATTCATCATGTCCACACATTGAATTGATGACAACACGCTGCTGCGGAGGTGACACAAGAATCCTGCATGGTTCGGGTATTCTCGACTTCAGATTTGGAGTACCACTTACCTGTCAAAATCTTTCATCATTCACTTAAAACAATGATTGATCATACATTGAGTACCATATAACCGGAATGACCGATGCAAGTCGAAGAAGGATTGGCCGGTGCTGGGTCAAGCGCAAGTTCGACTTTCGGATCAGAGCTGATCGAGCACCTTGAGGCCAAAGTGAGTGCCGACAACATGAGATTTCAGTCTCTCATCGATTTGTTCATACCAACCATCGACAAATGAAAGCACGACATATGCTACACCCAACCCGAGGAACTTCCTGTAAGACACCGAACGGCCGCCTACTTGCACAAACATATTTCTTTGTTTATAGCTCTATTTTTCTTTTAGACGCAGACCGTGAAGCAATTACAATTTGACAGCTAATAAAAAGTGAAACAAGTGACTGCAACATGCCAAAGATGTTATGAAAATGCCAACTAGGTACAAAAAACATGTATTCCACAATACTACAGGTATCACATTGAGTGGCCTAAGGAAGCATTTCTTCCAAAGCAATTCCTGTATGCTCAAAAGGGCACATGGACGCCGTCAGAAGATACACTGGAGTGCGACATGCACACGATGTAGCACAAGACCGGCAATACCTTGCCGGTGATGGTCAACGGCCGCGACGGGCAGCAAAAAGGTTCTGTGCTGCACACCAACAAGAACTTTGACCAACAGAGGACTAATCGGGTGATGCACCAGCATCACCTCGGGACCTGGAGCAAGAGAAGGAGCGGAGCTGGTCCTCACAAGATTTTCTACCGATTTAACACTAGGGCCAGGAGTAAAAGATTATAAGTTAGTTTGGTATTGGTAGTTGTACTACCTTGTCGTCCGCAAGTTGGTATTGTTTTTAACGATCTTTTGGTATGAACTTGCATTTGCTTCCAACCATCATGCCGAGGGTCGACGTGATATAAAGCTTAATCATTTGTTTCAAGCGTAATTTTCGTGCACCTGATTTTTATTTGATGGGTAGCATAAGCACCCGCCGCTCAATTCCTCAGCCTCCAATTTTTTCAAAAAGTGCATGTACTTATTATCACGATAAAAAACAATATCCGCTAAGCATCCCGCTTATCGGTCCGTATTTGCAGAATTCTCTCGCTTATTGAGCACGATATTGTTTTTTCAGGTCGAGAAGTTTCAACTGGCTGTCAGATCGCCTGTGGTTGGTTTTGTTTTAACAGGCCCAACCCATGATTTACAACGGGCACAAAGATCCAGCAGGTATCTATCGGCTCGCCCACCAAATAAGTAGTTATATTTTGTCTTACAACATCCGCAGTATTTTTTATTGAATCAAACACACAGCCCAATTCTATTTTCTCTTGAAACGCATGTCCTACATCCGCTTTCTAATCTCTACCTATAGTTTTACTAGTTCATATACACGTATCATTATATTGAAAACACATAAAATTCTTTTCATATTTACATCCTTATTTTTGTTGTTTTTTCCCACCCAATACCAATTTTTACCACTGGTTTTCCTTAAACCAACTCAATTGTCCCACGCCTTATTTGCTTACAAAAACAAAACGATTTTTTGGCAAATCAATAAGTTCTTAAAAAATGTTTATCATTTTGGGATTACAACAGTTCGGACTTCACCGAAATATGCAAAATAAGGTTGAACTTTTGACCGTGGTCCCGGCAGAAAATGGGCTGTAATAAATTACTTAAGAATTAGCAAATGGGCTGCAAATTATAAAAATAGCAAATGGGCTTTATGTTGTCTCGCACAGATTTGGAGGCTGACTTAGGGCCTACCAAGTTCATGTAAGCACAAGGTTTCTCAAAAAGAAACTTAGTCAACAATCGACTTACTCAGGCCGATCGTTAGATGTAAATCTAACGGCAATCGTGCTTTTTCGCCTTTGATCTTGCTGCCCTAGCCGCCCAAACCAGCGCCTGCCGAACCTCCTACTCCCGCCCCCGTGGGTCGGGCAAGGTTGCCGGAAGGCCTCACAGCCCCATCATACTCGCATCCCTGGCCTGCCTATCCTCTACTCACCCACACCTCCCCGTTATTTTCCGCATGACGGCAAATTAACCAGTCAGTTTGTACTTCCACTGGGCAGCCACCGCCGTGTCTTCCCTGGCCCGTCGCCCCTTCAGAGGGCCTCGCCATCCACCACCCTGGTGCTCTCGGCGTATGGGGTCAACGATGGCCATCCAACGGTCAGAGTGCTTCTTCAACCTCCGGTCTTCTTGCCCCAGCCGCCCAAAGCAGCACCGGTCGCGGCAAGATGCTCCTGCCTCCCCGTGGCCGGTCAGGCTGCCGGAGGCCTCACCGTCCCCATACTACTCCCACCGCTAGCCAGTGCCATCCTCCACTCACCCACTTCGTTATTCTCATGGGCGACGACAGCCTCACACCGTAGCCGAACCAAGAACCTCGAGTCCTTCTCCGCGGCATCCACCGCCGTGTCTTCCTCGCTCCTGCCGCCCCTTCCTAGGCCTCGTTGCCGCCCACCGCCGTGGTGCTCTCGCCGCTGAGTGGTCAATGTGGTCAACTAACCGATTTCCATCTAAGAGTACTCGTACATGAATTTAAAGAACTGGTGCATGAGCATTTAGCTTTATTTATTTATTTACTTATTTATGTTTAGGGACCATGAGCATGTACCGGGCCGGATTCATGTGAGAGCCTCCTTCCAGCTAATTATGGGCCTCTATTGGGCCTTCATCACGGGCTGCATGTTATCAACAAGTGGAAAATGTGTACGAAAATAGTATGCGCCACGACGGTACGGGCACTAAAGGATCGAACCGCAACGACTTCCAAAACATTGTTTTTGTCGCTCTAACAACACATTTATTCAACCAATGATTTAAATATACTACTGATTGCACATTGAAAACAGCAGCAGTAGCAACCAGGCTGGGGTGCAATGTATACAAAGAAGGTGCTAGAGAGTGAAGACACAACTCTCTTCCAAACCAAACATCAGCCATCATTACAAAAGGGCTACCAAAAAGAACAAGTGTATGCATCAAACTAAATAAAGATCCTAGTACACCAAGTGTATGCGATCTAACTAACTAGCTCAATAGACGTTACTATTTATTGCTATGGAGATTGGCCGACGACTTGAACTAGATGGGTGCTCGACGGGGAAACTCCAGCCGGTAAGTCGAAGTCCGATACTTCATGTAATTCTCTCTCCTACTTTGGGCTGCAGAGCGTAATGGCACGATCGTGGTATGGTGCATGCAAAGACGCATGGTACACTCGTGTACACACAGTTTGCTCGATGAACAAAACCACGCTGCCATCATGATTTCCGCCGGTTATCTCCTCGTTAATTGGATAATTCATTCGACAAATAGAGAGCGCGGTACCGAGGCTACTTACCAACCTCCAAAGAAAAATTTTGAAGGCCCAGAGAAGCTGGATCCTACTCAAAGACCTTGCAAAGGATCGTGATTGTATTCCGAACAACACATCCGTACATGCGAACGATCATCAATCGCTCACATCGCTCCGACGAGCCAGAACCACCTGAATCGCCATGCCGCTTTCTTTGAAAGGTTTTGGGATTGGGAAGGGTAGGGACACCAAAGCGCCCTACAACATCATATCAAGTTGAGTCAAATAAAAAGGGCTCTTGATGTAGTCAATCTTAAGAACAACATGTTATGAGCATGAATATTTTTTCAAGAAATGTTGAAAGTAATATAAGCAAGCCATCATGATATCATAGGAAAGTAACATACTATCAGAATAAACACGCTTAATATGCACCCTATCCAAAAGGAACTCAAGGTCCCACCAAGGATAGACCCAAGATATTGAAACGCTTTTGCAAGGTGGATATCATTACATCAACATTACATAATACATAGGATACATACATAAGGGCACAAATGCCACAAGAAAACATCAATATCAGATATAAGATCAACATCCGACTACGGATGAAACATAAATGTAAGCTCAAACGACATCCACCTTGCTAGCCCAAAGCGCCGACCGAACCTATCCCCGATTGAAGAAGCAGAAGAAGAACCTGTAACAGCAAAAATCGCCTCATGTCATGATCATCGCAAACCTGTACCTGCAAATCGGTGGTGTAGTAATCTGTGAGCCACGAGGACTCAGCAATCCCATTACCATGGGTATCAAGACTAGCAAAGCTTAATGGGAAAGGAAGGGATAAAGTGGTGAGGTTGCAAAGCAGCTGCTAAGCATATATGGTGGCTAACATACGCAAATGAGAGCGAGAAGAGAAACAAAGGAACGGTCGTCAACTAGTAATGATCAAGAAGTGATCCTGAACTCCTACTTACGTCATACATAACCCAAGAACCGTGTTCTCCTCCCGATCAACCCCGAAAAGAGACACTCACGGTTACGCACACGGTTGGTGTATTTTAGAAGAGTTTGCTTCAAGTTTACTACAACCGGATATTAACAAATTCCCATCTGCCACATAACCGCGGGCACGGCTCTCGAAAGTTTATACCCTGCAGGGGTATCCCAACTTAGCCCATGATAAGCTCTCGCGATCAATGAAGGATATTCTTCTCCCCGAAGACCCGACAGCTCCTAATCCCGCCACAAGACATTTCGACAAAGAATAAAACAAGACCACCAAAGCCGCCTCGATGCGCCGGACAATCCCGATAGGAGCTGCACATATCTCGCTCAGTGGCAACACCGGATGAGACATCCCACGAGTAAAACTAAACCTCGAGTTGCCACGAGGGGCCCCCGCAGTCTACTGTTCGGGCCAAGACTTAGAGAAGCACCGTCCGGGGGGCTAATAAAGATGACCTCGAGAGAGCGACTCCCAAGGGAAAATAGGTGGTGGTGAGGCAAATAGTAAACCAATGTTGGGCCTTGGCGGAAAAGTCTTATTCAAAGTTAACCGTCAAGGGGTCCTATAAATCACCCGACCGCTAGGGGACGCAAAACCGGGAACATAATACCGATATGGCGGAAACTAGGGCGGCAAGAGTGGAACAAAATGTTAGGGAACGAGTAATTTCAAAAATTTTCCTACGATCACGCAAGACCATGGTGATGGCATAGCAACGAGAGGGAAGAGTGTCCGCCCACGCACTGTGAGACCGAAAGCGAAGCGCTATAACAACGCTGTTGATGTAGTCGACGCCTCCACGATCCGACCGATCCAAGCACCGAACGACGGCACCTCCGAAGTTCTGCACACGCTCAGCTCGATGACGATCCCCGACCCGATCCAGCAAAGTGTCGGGATGAGTTCCACAAGACGACGGCGGCAGGACGGTGATGATGCTCCACCGACGCAGGGCTTCGCTTAAGCTCCGCTGACGATATGACTTCTCCCGCAGCAGAGCTTCGCTCTAAGCTTCGCGACGATATGACCAAGTGGAATATGGTGGAAGGGGCACCGACACGGCTAAGGAAAGATCCGAGATCAACTTGTGTGTCATGGGGTGCCCTCTGCCTCTGTATATAAAGGAGGGAAGGGAGGGCTGGCGGCCAGAGAGAGGAGGCGACTGAGGTTTCCTACTCCTACTAGGAGTAGGATTCTCCCAATCCTAGTCCAACTAGGTTTCCCAAGGGAAGGGAGAGAGAAGGCCTTCTCCTAGTCCTAATAGGACTAGGAAGGGGGAAGGTGCGCCAGCACTTGGGCCCCCTTTCTCCTTTCCACTAAGGCCCATCAAGGCCCATCGACTTCCGGGGTTCCGTAACCCCTGCATCTCAAAATTCTAATTTCACCCGGAGGATTCCGAGTCCAAACATAGGCTTCCAATATATCAATCTTTATGTCTCGACCATTTCGAGACTCCTCGTCACGTCCGTGATCTCATCCGGACTCAACAACCTTCGTACATCAACATCATATATAAACTCATAGTAACTCACATCAAACGTTGTTGCATGGACTCTACGGGTTCGAGAACTATGTAGACATGACCTAGAACCATTCTCGTCAATAACCAAAAGCGGAACCTGATGCCCATATTGGTTCCTACATATTCTACGAAGATCTTAATCGGTCAAACCGCATAACGACATAATGTTGTTCCCTTTGTCATCGGTATGTTACTTACCCGAGATTCGATCGTGGTATCCAATACCTAGTTCAATCTCGCTACGTAAGTCTCTTTACTCGCTCCGTAATACATCATCTCACAACTAACTCATTAGTTGTAATGCTTGCAAGGCTTAGGTGATGTGTATTACCGAGAAGGCCTAGAGATACCTCTCCGACAATCGGAGTGACAAAACCTAATCTCAAATACGCCAACCCAACAAGTACCTTTGGTGACACCTGTAGTACTCCTTTATAATCACCCAGCTACGCCAGACGCTTGGTAGTACCCAAAGTGTTCCTCCGTAAACGGAGTTGCATAATCTCATAGTTACAGGAACATGTATGGGTCATGAAGAAAGCATTAACATACTAAACGATCAAGTGTTAAGCTAACGGAATGGGTCATGTCAATCGATCATTCAACCAATGATGTGACCTTGTTAATCAAATAACAACTCCTTGTTCATGGTTAGAAACATAACCATCTTTGATTAACAAGCTAGTCAAGTAGAGGCATACTAGTGACATACTGCTTGTCTATATATTCACACATGTATTATGTTTCCGTTAATACAATTCTAGCATGAATAATAAACATTTATCATGATATAAGGAAATAAATAATAACTTTATTATTGCCTCTAGGCATATTTCCTTCAGCCTCCCACTTGCACTAGAGTCAATAATCTAGATTACAAAGTAATGATCCTTACACCCATGGAGTCTTGGTGCTGATCATGTTTTGCTCGTGGAAGAGGCTTAGTCAACGGGTCCGCAACATTCAGATCCGTATGTATTTTGCAAATCTCTATGTCTCCCACTTGGACTTGGTCCCAATGGAATTGAAGCGCCTCTGATGTGCTTGGTCCTCTTGTGAAATCTGGATTCTTTGCCAAGGCAATTGCACCAAGATTGTCACAGAAGATCTTCATCGGTCCCGATGCACTAGGTATGACACCTAGATCGGAAATGAACTCTTTCATCCGCATTCTTCATTCGCTGCTCCAAGCAGCTATGTACTCCGCTTCACATGTAGATCCCGCCACGACGCTTTGTTTAGAACTGCACCAACCGACAGCCCACCGCTTAATAAAAACACGATCCGGTTTGCATTTAGAATCGTCTCGATCGTGTCAAAGCTTGCATCGACGTAACCATTTACGACTAGCTCTTTGTCACCTCCATATACGAGAAACATATCCTTAGTCCTTTTCGTATTTCAGATGTTCTTGACCGCTGTCCAAAGGATCCACTCGATTACTTTGGTACCTTCCCGCCAAGCTTACAGCTAAGCATACGCCAGTCCGGTACACAAGATTGCATACATGATAGAGCCTATGGTCAAGCATAGGAACATCTTTCATTTTCTCTATCTTCTCGCTGTGGTCGGGCATTGAGTCCGACTCAATCTTACACCTTGTAATACAGGTAAAAACCTTTCTTTGCCTCGATCCATTTTGAACTTCTTCAAAACTTTATCAAGGTATGTGCTTTGTGAAAGTCCAATTGCCGCCTTGATCTATCTCTATAGATCTTGATGCCCAATATGTAAGCAGCTTCACCGAGGTCTTTCATTGAAAAACTTTTATTCAAGTATCCTTTATGCTATCCAGAAATTCTATATCATTTCCAATCAATAATATGTCGCCCACATATAATATTAGAAATGCTACAGCTCCCACTCACTTTCTTGTAAATACAAAGCTTCCCAAAAGTCTCAGATAAACCCATATGCTTTGATCACACTATCAAAACGCTTATTCCAACTCCGAGAGGCTTGCACTGCACTATAAATTGATCGTTGAGCTTGCACACTTTGTTAGCACCCTTTGATCGACAAAACCTTCTGGTTGCATCATATACAACTCTTCTTCCGAAATCCATTCAAGAATGCGGTTTTACATCCATTTGCCAAATTTCATAATCATAAATGCGGCAATTGCTAACATGATTCGGACAGACTTAAGCATCGCCACGGGTGAGAAAGTCTCATCGTAGTCAACCCCTTGAACTTGTCGAAACCTTTTGCAACAAGTCGAGCTTTGTAGACAGCTATATTACCATCGGCGCCGCCTTCTTCTTAAAGATCCATTTATTTTCAATGGCTTGCCGATCATCGGGCAAGTCAACCAAAGTCCATACTTTGTTCTCATACATGGATCCCATCTCAGATTTCATGGCTTCCAGCCATTTTATGGAATCTGGCTCACCATCGCTTCTTCATAGTTCGTAGGTTCGCCATGGTCAAGTAACATGACTTCCGTAATAGGATTACCGCATCACTGTGCGATTTCACTCGTTGACCCACGAGGTTCAAGAGTAACTTGATCTCAAGCTTCATGATCATCATCATTAGTTTCTCACTAATTGGTGTGGTTGTCACAGAACCATTTCTTGTGATGAACTACTTTCCAATAAGGGAGTAGATACAGTTATCTCATCAAGTTCTACTTTCCTCCCACTCACTTCTTTCGAGAGAAACTCCTTCTAGAAAGGATCCGAATTTAGCAACGAAAATCTTGCCTTCAGATCTGTGATAGAAGGTGTACCCAACAGTCTCCTTTGGGTATCCTATGAAGACACATTTTTCCGATTTGGGTTCGAGCTATCCGTTGAAGTTTCTTCACATAAGCATCGCAGCCCCAAACTTTAAGAAACGACAACTTTGGTTTCTTGCCAAACCATAGTTCATAAGGCGCCGTCTCAACGGATTTTGACGGTGTCCTATTCAACGTGAATGCGGCCGCCTCTAAAGCATAACCCCAAAACGATAGCGGTAAATCGAAATAGACATCATAGATCGCACTATATCTAGTAAAGTACGACACGACGCTCGACACACCATTTCTCCGTGGTGTTCCGGTATGGAGTTGCTAAACTATTCCACAATTTTTCAAATGTAAACCAAACTCAGAATCAAATATTCTCCTCCACGATCAGATCAGAGAAATTTAATTTTCTTGTTACGATGATTTTCCACTTCACTCAAATTCTTTGAACTTTTCAAATGTTTCAGATTTGTGTTTCATTAAGTAGATATACCCATATCTGCTCAAATCATCTCGTGAAGGTGAGAAAATAACGATACCCGCCAAGGCCTCAACATTCATTGACCACAAACATCAAGATGTATGATTTCCAACAAATCAGTTGCACGCCCATAGTTCCGAGAACGGCGTTTTGTCATCTTGCCCATGAGGCACGGTTCGCAAGTACCAAGTGATTCATAATCAAGTGATTCCGTAAGTCCATCAAGATGGAGTTTCTTCATGCTTTACACCGATATGACCTAAACGGCAAGTGCACAAATAAGTTGCACTATCATTATCAACTCGCATCTTTTGGCTTCAACATTATGAATATGTGTATCACTACCGTCGAGATTCAACAAGAATAGACCATTCTTCAAGGGTGCATGACCATAAAAGATATTATTCATATAAATAGAACAACCATTATTCTCTCGATTTAATGAATAACCGCCTCGCAATAAACAAGATCCAGATATAATGTTCATGCTCAACGCCGCACCAAATAACAATTATTTAGGTCTAAAACTAATCCCAAGGTAGATGTAGAGATAACGCGTCAATCGCGATCACATTGACTTTGGAACCATTTCCCACGCCAGATCGCCACCTCGCCCTTTGCCGCTGCTCGCTTATTCCGTAGTCCCTGCTTCGAGTTGCAAATATTAGCAACGAACCAGATCAAATACCCAAGTGCTACTACGAGCTCTAGTAAGGTACACATCAATAACATGTATATCATATATACCTTTGTTCACCTTGCCATCCTTTTATCCGCCAAATACTTGGGGCAGTTCCGCCCAAAGGTCCGTCTGCTTAAAGAAAACACTCGGCTGTGCTTAGGTCCAGATTTGGGTTTCTTCTCTGATCAAGAACTTTCTTGCTGTTCTTTTGAAGTTTCCTTCTTCTTCCCTTTGCCCTTTTCTTGAAACTAGTGGTCTTGTTGACCATCAACACTTGATGCTCTTTTCTGATTTCTACCTCCGCAGCTTTTAGCATCGCCAAGAGCTCAGAATTGTCTTAGTTATCCCTTGCATATTATAGTTCATCACGGCTCTTGTAGCTTGGTGGCAGTGATTGAGAATTCTCAATGACACTATCATCCGGAAGATTAACTCCCAGCTGAATTAAGTGATTGTTATACCTGCATATTTTGAGTATGTGCTCACCGATGTAACTATTCTCCTCCATCTTGCAGCTATAGAACTTATTGGAGACTTCATATCTCTCAATCCGCATTTGCTTGAAATATTAACTTCAACTCCTGAACATCTCATATGCTCCATGACGCTCAAAACGCCGTTGAAGACCCGGTTCTAAGCCGTAGCATGGCACACTGAACTATAGAGTAGTCATCACCGCTTGCCGACGCTCACAACTTCGCTCAAGATTCCGCAGCAGGTCTCGCTACCCAATGTGCTTCCAGACGTAATTTTTCTGTGCAGCAATGAGGATAATCTCGTTACGGACCCAGTCCGTAATTGCTACCATCATCTTTCAACTTTGCTTTCTCAAGGAACGATTAAAATTCAACGGAACAACAAAGACGAGCCATCTATCTACAAAGAAACATAGACAAGCAAAACACTATCAGTACTAAGTTCATGATAAATTTAAGTTCAATTAATCATATTAAAAACTCCCACTTAGACGTACATCTCTAGTCATCTAAGTGATCACGTGATCCATTTAACTAAACCATGTCCCATCATCACGTGAGACGGAATAGTTTCAACGGTGAACATCACTATGTTGATCATATCTACTATATGATTCACGCTCGACCTTTCGGTCTCCGTGTTCCGAGGCCATATCTGTTATATGCTAGGCTCGCAAGTTTAACCTGAGTATTCCGCTGCAGTAACTGTTTTGCACCCGCTGTAGATGGACGAGAACTTATCACACCCGATCATCACGGGTGTCCGGGTACTACTTAACTTTGGCAACGGTGCATACTGTGGAGAACACTTCTTGATAATTTTAGTGAGAGATCATCTTATAATGCTACCGCCAATCAAAGCAAGATAAGATGCATAAAGGATAAACATCACATGCAATCAATATAAGTGATATGATATGGTCATCATCATCTTGTGCTTGTGATTCCATCGCCAAGCACCGCCATGATCACCATCGCCACCGCGCCGACACCTTGATCTCCATCGAGCATCGTTGTCGCCTCGCCAACTATTGCTTCTACGACTATCGCTACTCCTTAGTGATAAAGTAAAGCAATTACATGGCGCTTGCATTTCATACAATAAAGCGACAACCATATGGCTCCTGCCATTGCCGATAACTTGGTTACAAAACATGATCATCTCATACAATAAAATATAGCATCACGCCTTGACCATATCACATCACAACATGCCCTGCAAAAACAAGTTAGACGCCCTCTACTTTGTTGTTGCAAGTTTTACGTGGCTGCTACGGGCTGAGCAAGAACCGCTTTACCTACGCATCAAAACCACAACGATATTTCACAAATAGACTCCGCTTTAACCTTCTCAAGGACCGGCGAGCCACACTCGGTTCAACTAAAGTGAGAGAGACACACCGCCGTCACCTTTAAGCAACGAAAGTGCTCGGAGCGGTGAAACCAGTCTCGCAGAAGCGCACGCTGTAATGTCGGTCCGGCCGCTTCATCTCACAATACCGCTGAACCAAAGTATGACATGCTGGTAGGCAGATGACTTGTATCGCCCACAACTCACTTGTGTTCTACTCGCATATGACATCAACGCATAAAACCAGGCTCGATGCCATCGTTAGGGAACGAGTAATTTCAAAATTTTCCCACGATCACGCAAGACCATGGTGATGGCATAGCAACGAGAGGGAAGAGGTCCGCCCACGCACTCGTGAGACCGAAAGCGGAAGCGCTATAACAACGCTGTTGATGTAGTCGACGCCTCCACGATCCGACCGATCCAAGCACCGAACGACGGCACCTCCGAAGTTCTGCACACGCTCAGCTCGATGACGATCCCCGACTCGATCCAGCAAAGTGTCGGGATGAGTTCCACAAGACGACGGGCGCAGGACGGTTATGATGCTCCACCGACGCAGGGCTTCGCTTAAGCTCCGCGACGATATGACTTCTCCGCACAGAAGCTTCGCCTAAGCTTCATGACGATATGACCAAGTGGAATATGGTGGAAGGGGCACCGCACACGGCTAAGGAAAGATCCGAGATCAACTTGTGTGTCATGGGGTGCCCTCTGCCTCAGATATAAAGGAGGGAAGGGGGGGCTGGCCGCCAGAGAGGAGGCGGCGACTGAGGTTTCCTACTCCTACTAGAGTAGGATTCCCCCAATCCTAGTCCAACTAGGTTTCCCAAGTGGAAGGGAGAGAGAGGCCTCTCTCCTAGTCCTAATAGGACTAGGAAGGGGGAAGGTGCGCCAGCACTTGGGCCCCTTTTCCTTTCCACTAAGGCCCATCAAGGCCCATTGACTTCCTGGGGTTCCGAACCCCCTGCATCTCTAAGAAATTCCCAATTTCACCCGGAGTGATTCCGAGTACAAACATAGGCTTCCAATATATCAATCTTTATGTCTCGACCATTTCGAGACTCCTCGTCACGTCCGTGATCTCATCCGGACTCAACAACCTTCGTACATCAACATCATATATAAACTCATAGTAACCGCCATCAAACGTTAGCGTATGGACTCTACGGGTTCGAGAACTATGTAGACATGACCTAGAACCATTCTCGGTCAATAACCAATAGCGGAACCTGGATGCCCATATTGGTTCCTACATATTCTACGAAGATCTTAATCGTCAAACCGCATAACGACATACGTTGTTCCCTTTGTCATCGGTATGTTACTTACCCGAGATTCGATCGCCGGTATCCAATACCTAGTTCAATCTCGCTATCGTAAGTCTCTTTACTCGCTCCGAATACATCATCTCACAACTAACTCATTAGTTGTAATGCTTGCAAGGCTTAGGTGATGTGTATTACCGAGAAGGCCTAGAGATACCTCTCCGACGATCGGAGGACAAAACCTAATCTCAAATACGCCAACCCAACAAGTACCTTTGGTGACACCTGTAGTACCCTTTATAATCACCCAGCCACGCCAGACGCTTGGTAGTACCTAAAGTATTCCTCCGTAAACGGAGTTGCATAATCTCATAGTTACAGAACATGTATGGGTCATGAAGAAAGCATTAACATACTAAACGATCAAGTGTTAAGCTAACGGAATGGGTCATGTCAATCAGATCATTCAACCAATGATGTGACCTTGTTAATTAAATAAAACTCCTTGTTCATGGTTAGAAACATAACCATCTTTGATTAACAAGCTAGTCAAGTAGAGGCATACTAGTGACATACTGCTTGTCTATATATTCACACATGTATTATGTTTCCGTTAATACAATTCTAGCATGAATAATAAACATTTATCATGATATAAGGAAATAAATAATAACTTTATTATTGCCTCTAGGGCATATTTCCTTCACAAAACACTGCATAAGGCCGAGCCTTCCACCCTTTACCAAGTATATAGATGCATTAATTAAATAAGATATATTGTGATATCCCAACAAGTAAACATGTTGCAACAAGGAACAACATCTGCATGTTCCAAAAAGGAACAAACTTCATCTTCACCTCCAACTAACAACGCTATAAGAGGGGCTGAGCAAAGCGGTAACATAGCCAAACAACGGTTTGCTAAGAAGGGTGCAAAGGTTAGAGGCTGACATGGCAATATGGGATGGCTTGAGCAGCAAGTGATAGGTAGCGCAGCTTAGCGAAAGAACGAAGCAACTAGCATAGCAATGATAGTAGTGAGATCCAGGGTAGCGGTCATCTTGCCTGAAATCCCGCAAGGAAGAAGAACGAGTCCATGAAGAAGACGAACGGAAGAAGCCGAACCAAGTGTAGACGAACGAATCCTCACGATTGCAACGAAACGGGAACTAACAAGAAGAAGCACACAACATAGTAAACACACCACACATAGACAAGACATGATGCACAACAAGCATGATGCATGACAAAGCTAGGATGAGGCTACTCATGGCAAGAGATGATGCATACAAGAGCAACACATCAAAGCAAGTTTAAATGAGGCCGGAAACAACATAGAACAATTCCGGTAAGTCCTCATATGCAAATTTCGAAATTGGTCCAGATCTGAATAAACCTTATGTTCAAGTTGTTAAACAGCAAGTTAACATGCACCACGATGATCTACATGAAATTCTAGTCAAGTTACATATAAAGTTCATTTAATTCGGAGCTACGGCCTAGAAGATATGAGCAAAACAAGTTAAACATGGCATTGATGCAAAATGCATACAAACATCAAGCAAACACCTCAAAACAAGGATGCAACATGATAATATTAAACTACATGCAAAATCAAGCAAGTTTCATATAGAGCACACTCAAAACGGAGCAACGGTGCAACACATACACCCTATACAAGTCATAGCAACAATCTGTCCAAAACAGCAACTAGGCATATTGCAAGCACCAAAACAACATGCTACAGCATCTCAACGTGAAAACAAAAGGCATGGCCTAGATGTACAGGTAAAGCATAACAAAACATGAACACTGAACTATCTCCAGAAATCACTAGAACATGCTCAAAATGACATGGAAAGATTGCAAATAATAACAGCTTGCATTTTAGCGTAAATAACATCAAAGTTGCAATGTTTAGAGCTATCAAACAACATGTTACAGGAACTTAACATGGCAAACAAAGGCATGGCATGAATCTACTAATTTCATAGAACAAAAGTCCCTTACTGACCATGAGCCAAAAGGATCAAGATATGATGGCATCCATGTAAACATGGCAAGTTATATTACGATTCATACATGGCGTAAACAATAACAGTAGGCATGTTGGTGAGCTTGAACCACTCACCACAGAGCAATACATGGCATGGAAAGGCAACTCACAGTAAGAAGACATGGCATAGAAGCTATACATGGCAAGAACAACATCATAGCATACACGGATCAACTACAACAACCTTGGCAAAATTGAATAACATGTAAACAACCTGCCAGGAAACATTTTATAGCAAAAGTAGAGCTCGATTGACTCAAGCTATGGCACTCCATAATTGCAAACAAGTGCATGGATGGATAGAGCAAGACATGTATAACAAAACATCCTTACTGAAGTATCTCAAAATATGCATGGAACTCTCTCAGAGCATCAAGTTAACATGGCATAAAAATATCGCTGCAGTAACAGGGCTGAAATCAGCAACATCATGAAGCCTAGTTTGCATGCTTGTGCTAGTCACCACAGAGATCACAAAAATACATGGCATACACCCCTGTAAATATGGCATGGCATATTACAAAACACATGTAGGACTCAAGTTCATAGGGTGCACACATCAATCATGGCAAAAATGACAAAAGTGCATGTTCTGATAAGAATCAGAAACTAACACCACATAGTCACCACAGAGTACCAAACGACCTCCAAATGGCACGAAACTTGACAGGCGGTCTACCGGTGCTATACCAAGGCCGCTTGACAAACCTCGGGCCATTCCGAGACCGTTTAATACCCACACACGAAAAGAGGTAAAAGAGGGCGCCGGGAGACATAGGAGTGCCGGATTGCAAAATGGACAACGGGGAAAATGCTCGGATGCATGAGACGAACACGTATGCAATGCAATGCATATGATGACATGATAAAATGCAGATGATGACATGGAAAAGTGCAACACGCAAGCACATGACATGGCAAAGGCGGCGAATAACTGACGGACACCTGGCGCATCGAATCCGGGGCGTTACATGTAACAACCGTTTATAGCGATGACTGGAGTAGGCCAGCAATACGTCCAGCCATAGAAGGAGTCGACGGCATAAATGAAGCCCTTGTGTTCAATGGCATCAGAGAACCATGGAGGATGTATGATCTTGCGATGGACGTGCAGATTTATCCACTTACCGCAGTGACCTGACAGATAGGCGAGACCGCGGTTGAAGAACGCAATTATCCTGAAGTCTTTATAATTCACAGATCTTGTGGGCACTAGGCAGATTACAACTTGAGCAGATCAAACTTGGTATCATGTTGGCTACTGTAAGATTCCGAGTATTCTGGTCCACGGTGCCAAAGCAAAGGCAAAGTTAATCAAAGAAGGGGATCAATCACCGCGTGGACCTCCACGAGCATCCAGCTGCCGACTGGCCGACGCAGCACCATCCAAGACGTGTTCATGCCGACCTAGTACATACCGTTAATGTAGTTGAGGGTTACGGGGATCAGATCGCAGTCAAGGGGGTTGATGCTCTCCACCCTACGATTGTTACGCTGCATGACACGTCGTTTCTGAAGACCAGGCGGCATCAGCAAGCAAGGAGCTGGCTTAAAAAGCTCTGGCCTGAGGGCTTTGAGTAAATGGTACAGCCCCGACGAGCACGTGGCGAGCGGCATGGTACTGAGATTGTCCACACGCGAAACAATGAGCTTGATTACCTCTGTGGGGAGCGAATTCCAGCCACTCTTTCGGCGGACGCTGCTCGGTTATGCCATTGTTAGTGCTTGGGTTTTGACGAGGGGGGGAGGCGCTTTAGCGGGATGGAAGATTGGACGAGGGGGGACGCGATTAGAAGGTGGATGGAAGAGTGACAAAGATGGAGAAGCTTAATATGTGCTGCAGAAGTGGATAGGTGATGATGACTACAAAGATGCCGCTTGACTTACGAGACACATACCAGCAGCGTAGGGTCATATTGAGTGATCATAGTAATGGTACTCCCTACAGTACCTACTACTATGCCCTAACTTGCTTGAGTAGAGTAGTAGTGGAGTAGGACTCAGCTCTACTACTAGCACTGGAGGAGTAGTATATTCTAATCTAAAATAGTTACAAACTTCAATGCCCGAGCATGGAACGACTTCGAACCGCCATCGGTGCTAACTCCAATCCCCAAAGAACGTCACGGGAGACATGGCAGTTGTAAACGCCCGCGACGCAGTTACAGGACGTGTGTAAGGGTGGCGGTTTTGTCAAATACTATGGCTTAAAAACAGGCCACCATCGGATGGAAATCTGACGGTTACATGGGATTCGCCAGGATTGAGCTCGTGCCGAACAATCGCCAGATATCATTACTAAAAAAAGGTTAAAACACCTGTCGTGGATCTAAGACTGACAGGAGAATGGGGGTAGGTATGGGGAGGCAAGATCCTAGCTATGGCGAAGTTGTACCCACGAGTTTTATGAGTTCAGCCCTTCATGGAGGAAGTAATAGCCCCACGCCTCGGTGCCCGGAGGCTCGCCGATCGGATTATGCGTGTGTGTGTGTGTGTTACAAGACGTGCAACCCTTGTGCCAAAGGAGGGGGTGGCTTATATAGAGTGCGCCAGACCCCAGCCTGCCTAATGCTATAAGGAGTTCAATGTACATAAAGAGGGAGTGTTATGTAACGTCTGAATAAAGTGATATAAATGATCAAGAAGTCTATGAGTAACGCCCACCATTGTTGTGCAGAGTGACTTTAGATCTTTGTCCGTCGAGTGGTTTCGTTACTTGCCGAGTGACATAGAACCTTCCGTGGAATGCTTCCGTCGAGTGGATGCTGTTATCCTTGAATACTTCGACTTTAAGGTGATATCCTAGGGATGGTGTCTAGGTCAGGCCTATGACCCTACCCTAGGTACATAGCTTCATCATTAGCCCCCGAATGGTTCAGGGTTTGAGTGGAGAAGGAGTTGAGAATACTGCCGACTCAATTTTTGCGCTTCAGAAGTGTCTTGCCTGGTCAAATGAATCAACACGATGACTCCAACTTCTTTTTCAGTCACCCTGATCCTTTCTTGGTTTTGTCGAGTGAACTTTCATTGTTAAGCTTCGAGTGCTGATATGGAAATAATCTTCAGTCTGATAGGTTGCTCTACTGTTTGCGGATCTCCTGGGATTCGAATTTTGGGAAGCGCGCGACGCGGAGGGGGCCGCAGTAATCGGGATGGATTAAGCAGGGTCGCCTTGATTCTTGCGCCGCCTTTTTCGCCATGTATCGCGTGCGCGGCTGTTGTGGGATTTGACAGGATCGCCTGGGCCCACGGGTCAGCCACTCGGAAAAGATCTCATATAAGGCGCCGTTCGGGTTTCGTGACTGCATGCGTATCATTCCTCTTCCTCCTCTTCTATTTTCTCCGCCACAGCCACCTTCGCTTCGCTCAGCCAAGCCGCCTGCTCGAGTCCACCGCAACGATAGGGAAGGAGAGGACGATGGCCTTGGAGCGCATGAAGAAGGCAACATCGAAGGCAAAGGGGAAGAAGTCCAGCCGAGGCGGATCCTCGTCGTGGTCCGGCCTGCCGCGCGGCTGGATCTAGGGCGACTGGTTTCGGTCGACGATCTGTCAGGACGACCTCGACGATCTGGCTGAGGGGGGACTGATCGCCCACGGATCCGCGCGGCTCCCTGAGGGCGAGACCGAGCCGCAGCCGCAGGAGGGTGAGTGCGTTCTCCTCGCCACCCTCGTCGACCGCGGATTTTCTCTACCTCCTCATCCTTTCGTCCGAGCTTTGAACTTCTTTGGAGCACAACTCCACCACTTTTCCCCAACACCATCGTGTACCTTGTTGCCTTCGTGTCTATGTAGAATTTCCTCGTTGTCGACTACACTGGGCCTCTTCAAGCACATTTTCATGTGTCGCTCCCAGTCGGTCAAGAAGGCCAATCCGAGTGATGAAAGGATGGAAGTGATCCAGATGTGTAGGGGTCTTGCGATTCAGATGAGGGGTAAAAGCTCTTTCCCAGCTATGATCCTTCCCGAGTCAATCGAAGGGTGGCAGTCGACCTGGTTCTACTGCAAAGACCAGCCGACTCCAGGTCAGTCCACTGGACTTCCTCCCTTTTCCATGGCTCGAGTAAAGAAGCCCTCCGCCTTGAAAGTGACCCCGGAGGAGAAAGCGGATGTGAAGGTGCTGGTCGAGCGAGTGGTCCAGCTCGTCCGTGATGGTGTGACCGGTATGGATCAGTTAGAGGTCTTCCTTAGACGCCACATTCAGCCGCTTCAATCTCGTGACCATCCGATGTGGATATATTCGGGCATTGATGATTCCACTCGGACCCACCCATAAGAGACCGACGAGGATACGGTGGAGAAGTGGTTGAGGGGTATCACTGGCAACAAAGATAATCCTAGGGGGTCCAAGAGAGTCCCTCCACTCGACAACTCGTACGAAACAGACAAGGCCCAACTCTAAATTGTCGAGTGTTTTCTTGATTTATCATGTAGCTACTTGCTGTCAACCGACTGATTTTTGACTTGCTTGTTGTCTTCCAGGCCCTTACTGAAATGTACTCGATGGCCAACGGGGAGCAGTAGCAGGATCTAGAGGGGGAGGCGAGTGGAGGCGAGAGCGGCGAGTGGCACTCTGACGGAGAGGACGATGAGGAGAGCGACGACCCAAGTGATGAAGAAGAGGTCGACTCACCTCCCTGTAGGGAAAGGCGATCCAAGCACACTCATGATCCGGAAAGCATCCGCGGCAAAGCGGCCGGGTAGACCGGGCAATCATGAAAGCATCCTCGGACGTCTTCTCCAGCACCGACTGAAGAGGCTCCGAAGCAGTCCAAAGTTGTAGCACCGAAGGCTCAGAAGGCTCTGCCCAAAATCAAAATCGACATCCCTGTTGCTTCTGTGTGAGTGTTCTGTCTTCATTTTTACCCAAGGTTCTGTGTTGTCTACTTTTCTCTTGATTTGATCGGATGAATCTTGAAATCAGCAGTGCCGCTACCTCTGGGACTTCTGCTTACAAAAACAAGGACGAGGACATGGAAGATGCGGTCACTTCCAACCAAGGTATAACCTTCATACTCTTGTCTTTGTTTTGTCGATTGAACCATGGTCGACTGAATTCTGGCGACTGATCTTTTTGCAGCTCCTCCCAACATCATTGATCTCCCAGACGACGATGAGGATGAGCCGCTGAGGACCTTGGGAAGAAGAAGCAGGAAAACATCCACTGGTAAAATGCCTTAGTCGACACCGGCGATGGAACCGGTAATCTAGGAAGCCGGCGATGCCAATCGGACTTTTGTCACCTTCGCCATAGCACTGTCGAGTGCTCAGCCTTCAGCGTCAGCCGCGCAGACTCCAGCCGATCCACATTCACTTTTTGCTGCACATCACATCCCGGAGGACCAGGTGGGTGCTGCCAAAGAGGTTATACACCAGGCGAGCATTATGATGGAGCAGATGAAGATGGTCCGGGAAGCCAGTCAAGCTGCTTATGACCCCAGCCCCGCCTCCGCAGCAACGCCCGTGTTAGCGATTGCCGGTCGACTCTTTTGCTTGTTGCTTGTTCTGTTAGGATATGCTACCTGAAAACTTTCCTTGAACAATCTTTGCATCTGTCTGTGTTTCACATTCGTACATCCACTGGGTGTTTTGATTTTCCACTGAGCAAACTTGCATCTTGAGTCGACTAGGTTGTGTCGATTGGATCTTTGGACTAGTGGGGGCACGCTGAGTGTACCCACTGGGTGTAGTCCCCGAGACCATGGTTGACTGCGGGCAGTCGACTATGGTCTTGAATTGGAATTTTCTCACTCGGCCTGGTCGGACCACGTCGAGTGGAAACTGAACCAGTGGGGGCACGCTAAGTGCACCCACTGGGTGTAGTCCCCGAGACCGTGGTCGACTGCAGGCAGTCGGCTACGGTCTGAGAACAACTTGCCTCTTTTTTTACACTCGGCCTGGACAGACCACGTCGAGTGGAAACTGAACCAGTGGGGGCACGCTAAGTGCACCCACTGGGTGTAGTCCCCGAGACTATTGTTGGATGTTTGATTCAGCAGTAGTCTTAGAACATGTTGAATTTATCAGACCATTGCTCTGAAGTAACCAATCTTTCCATCTGTCGATTGACTGTCTTTTGATTACAGAAATCTTGTGAACTTGGAGCTTGTTTTTCTGACTTGGAGAAGAAGCAGATAAAGCTCAACCTCGATCTGGAGCTGGCCAAGACAAATCTTCAGAAGGCCAAGGATGAAGCCGCTGGTAAGAGAAAACTTGTCGACTGATTTGTCTCTGAACCAGATGTTATTTGCTTTTTCTGAATCGAGTGTTATTTCTTTCAGAGAAACTGAACCAAGCTCTGGCGAAAAAGGATCAAGATCTTGCGGCCGCACAGAAAACAGCTGATGAGGAAACAGCACTTGCTGAACAGAAGCTAGCTTCAGTCGGCAAACTGGAAGAAGAAAACGCCAAGTTGAAAACTGCCCTTGATGAAGCCAATAAGGAAACGACTCGCCTGAAGAAGGACAATAACAATCTGAATGAGAAGATGGAAGGCATTTCTCGCAAGAGGGACGATCTGGAGAACTATCCGGGAGGTCTTGCCAAGAAGCTGTTCGTCATGCTTGAAGGTATTTTCTTCGGCCCGACTGACTTGTTATTGTCGACTAGGCATACAACCACTGACTCATCTTTCAATTGTGCGTGCAGAGTTTTGCAAGAACTTCGAGGAAAAGACTGGGCGAGTTGAGACAAGCTTGGACCCCATCCACTCTCCAGTCAAGGACGAAGCTGCCATGAACGTACTTCGACTCGAATCTCATGTTGCTGGTGTTGTCGACTATCTTGCTCGACTGAAAGTCGCAATGTCGCAGATCGACACAGCTCTCTGGCCAAGGGCGATGCTCCAGAATGACCTCGAGTCTCTGATGACTCGACTTAATGAGGTTCCCGGTAGAGTGCAAGAATGGAAGAAGTCTTCTGCTCGGTGCGGCGCTTATGTGGCTCTCTCCTTGGTTCGTGTCCACTGCAAGGAAGCGCGAGAAGAGAAGCTGGCGGTGATCAAGGTTGCCAATACCAAGAGGCACGACTTCCAATCTTTCATGGAGACCTTTATTGCTGCTGCCACTCGGATTGCCGACGGAATCGACCTGGACGAGTTTGTCGAGCCTGCTAGCCCTCCTCCCGCAGAGTGAACAAACTTTTATGCCTCACCTTAAATTTGCCTCGGAATGCCGAGTGATTTTGTAACTGCGAACTCCTTCGGCTTGATGCCCGAGTACTTCAGTCTGTGGTCCGAAACCTTAGGATTTATCTAAACTTGGTTTATCTCTTCATATGCTTGTGTTTGCTTTTGAGTGGAACTTGTCTTTCACTCGGAATAATCTTTGTACTTGAGATGCAGCTCTGAGGAGAAGGTCCCAGTCGACCTGCACCTCGTCGTCCTTGCGGATCGGGATGGAGCGAACGTTATACTAGTAGGGAAGTTTTGAAGAGAAGGTTGCAGTCGACCTGCACCTCGTCGTCCTTGCGGATCAGGATGGAGCGCATGTTATACTTGTGGCGCAGCTCCGAAGAGAAGGTTGTAGTCGACCTGCACCTCCTCGTCCTTGCGGATCGGGACGTGTTTCAAACTTAGGCAAGTACTGGACTGCAGCTAAGCCTCTGAGTGAGAGGATAGCTCACCACTCGGTAGGATTTTTTAAACTTAGGCGAGTACTTGACTGCAGCTAAGCCCCCGAGTGAGAGGATTGCTCACCACTCAGTAGGATTTTTTAAACTTAGGCGAGTATTGGACTGCAGCTAAGCCTCCGAGTGAGAGGATTGCTAACCACTCGGTAGGATTTTTTTGAAACTTAGGCGAGTATTGGACAGTAGCTAAGCCTCCTAGTGAGAGGATTTCTCACCACTTGGTAGGATTTTTTAAACATAGGCTAGCATCGACTGCAGCTAAGCCCCCGAGTGAGAGGATTGCTCACCACTGTAGGATTTTTAAACTTAGGCTAGTACGGACTGCAGCTAAGCCCTCGAGTGAGAGGATTGCTCCACTCGGTAGGATTTTTTAAACTTAGGCGTAGCACTGACTGCAGCTAAGCCTCCGAATGAGAGGATTGCTCACCACTGTAGGATTTTTAAACTTAGGCGTAGTACTGGACTCAGCTAAGCCTCCGAGTGGGAGGGTTGCTCACCACTGTAGGATTTTTAAACTTAGGCGAGTATCGGACTGCAGCTAAGCCCCCGAGTGAGAGGCTTGCTCACCACTCGGTAGGATTTTTTAAACTTCGGCGAGTACTGGACCGCAGCTAAGCCTCCAATTGGGAGGGTTGCTCACCACTTGGTAGGATTTTACGATCTTAGTCGAGTACTGGACTGCAGCTAAGCCCCCGAGTGAGAGGCTTGCTCACCACTCGGTAGGATTTTTCAAACTTAGGCGAAACGGATTTGCAGCTAAGCCCCCGAGTGAGAGGCTTGCTCTTCACTCGACATGATTATTTTTTCAAACTTAGGCGAAACGGATTCGCATCTAAGCCCCCAAGTGAGAGGCTTGCTCACCACTCGGTAAGATTTTTCAAACTTAGGCGAAACGGATTCGCAGCTAAGCCCCCGAGTGAGAGACTTGCTCTTCACTCGACATGATTCTTTTTTCAAAATTAGGCGAAACGGATTTGTATCTAAGGCACCCACTGGGGGATTTGAAACATATAAAAGAGAAACAACAATCATTTAGGAGACTGTAAAATTGTGTCTTTGATAATCAAACTAGAAGGTATTTCTTATTACATCACAACAGTCTGAATGCTTAAGTTTAAAAGGGGCGGAGCAGCTCCGCATTCCAAGCGCGTGGCTCGTCTTTCTTGTGCTCGACGTTGTAAATGTGGTACCCTCCATTGTAGAGCACTCGTGACGATGAAGGGGCCTTCCCAAGCAGGAGCAAGCTTGTGTGGTTTCACGATCCACTCAAGAACCAAGTCTCCTCTTGAAATGCTCGACCCTCACGCTTCGTGTGGAATCGACGAGGTCTTGCTGATAGATGGTCGACCGGATCAGGCCGCTCTCTTCCTCTTCCAGAGATCAACTGATCTTGTCGTGCCTGTTCTGCTTCATCTTCTGAGAAAAGCTCGACTCGGGGTGCATTGTGAAGCAAGTCACTCGGGAGTACAGCTTCAGCTCCATAGACCAAGAAGAATGGAGTTCGGCGAGTCGACCGATTGGGAGTTGTCCTCAATCCCCAAAGCACTAATGGAAGTTCATCGACCCAGGCACCTGCTGCGTGCTTGAGATCATGCATCAGTCGGGGTTTCAGTCCTTTGAGAATCAATCTGTTTGCTCTTTCAGCTTGTCCATTTGACTGGGGGTGGGCGACTGAAGCATAGTCGACTTGAGTGCCTTGGGAAGCGAAGAAGGCTCTGAACTCATCAGAGTTGAAGTTCTACCCATTGTTAGTGATGATGTTGTGCGGAACACCATATCTGAATGTTAACTCTCTGATGAAGCTGACAGCAGTACTAGCTTAAAGATTTTTGATAGGCTTGGCTTCAATCCATTTGGTGAACTTGTCGACTGCCACGAGCACATGAGTGAAGCCGCCCCGCCAGTCCCTCGAGGTCCAACCATATCCAATCCCCAAGCAAAGCAAAGGGCCGATGAGTGGAATGGTCTTCGTGGATGATGCAAAGCCAGAGACATGTTGAGTAAACCGCAACCTTCACATTTGTCGACTATTTCTTTTGCCATCTCATTTGCTCGTGGCCAATAAAATCCCGCTCGGTATGCTTTGGCCACAATTGTTCGAGAGGAGGCATGGTGACCACAGGTCCCCGAGTGGATGTCGTGGAGGATCACTCGACCTTCTTCTGATGTTATGCATTTCTGGCTGACTCCAGTTACACTTTCTATGAACAGATGTCCTCTTATCACAGTAAAGGCTTTGGATCGACGGACGATCGGTTGAGCCTCTTCTTCATCCTCTGGGAGCTCCTTCCTCAGAATGTACGCGATGTACGACACTGTCCAGTTGGGAGTGATGACCAAGGCCTCCATGATCAAGTCGACCACGGCTGGGACTTCGACTTTAGTCGGATCAGTGGCACCCTTTGGTTGTGGGGGCTCTTCAGTGAAAGGATCTTCTTGAACTGAAGGTGTATGAATATGTTCCAAAAACACATTGCTGGGAATGGCCTCCCTCTTGGAACCTATCTTTGCCAAATCATCGGTTGCTTGATTTTTCACCGGGTATGTGATGGAGCTCTAACCCTCAAACCTCTTCTCTAACTTTCTCACCGTGACATAATAACCAAATCATAGTTGGGCTTCTGACGTCCCACTCCTTCATCACTTGATTAACCACTAAATCTGAGTTGTCATAGACCATGAGGCGACGGACGCCGAGTGAAATGGCCATATGCAACCCGTACAAAAGTGCTTCATATTCAGCTTCATTGTTGGAGGAGTCAAAATGAATCTGGAGAACATAGCTGAGTTTCTCACCTCGGGGGGATACTAATACCACCCCAGCACCGGAACCATTCAGCATTTTGGATCCATCGAAGAACATGGTCCAATGCTCCGAGTGAATCTGAGTCAGTAGTTGCTGTTCGACCCACTCGGCGAGGAAATCTGCTATTCCTTGGGACTTGATAGCTTTCTTTGCCTCAAACTTGATATCCAAGGGAAGGAGTTCAATCGTCCACTTTGCCACTCGACTAGTTGCATCTCTGTTGTTCAGGATCTCTGACAATGGTGTGTCGCTGACTGTAATGGAGTGATCAGAGAAATAGTGTGCAACCTTCTTCGTGGTCATGTAAATCCCATAAACAAGCTTCTGATAATGTGGATATCTTTGCTTGGATGGAGTCAGAACTTCAGAAACATAGTATACTGGGCGTTGAACTTTATAGGCTTTTCCTTCTTCTTCCCGCTCGACCGTGAGTACTGTACTGACAACTTGTCGAGTGGCTGCAACATAAAGCAGTAAAGGCTCTTTGCTGATTGGGGCAGCAAGCACCGGCTGGGTGGAAAGCAGGGCTTTGAGTTCTGCAAACGCTGCATCAGCTTCATGAGTCCACTCGAACTTATCAGATTTCTTCATCAGTCAGTAAAGAGGCAATGCCTTTTCACCGAGGCGAGAAATGAATCGACTCAAGGCGGCAAAACAACCTGTAAGCTTCTTGACATCATGCACACACACATGGCGTTTCATCCGGAGTATAGCACCAACTTTCGCTGGGTTAGCGTCGATCCCTTGTTCAGAAACGAGGAAGCCGAGTAACTTCCGCCAGGAACTCCGAATGTGCACTTTGATGGATTAAGCTTGATATCATACTTTCTGAGGTTGGCAAAAGTTTCAACAAGGTCAGCCAGCAGGTCGGAACCATTACGTGACTTGACCACAATGTCATCCATGTATGCTTCCACATTCTGACTGATTTGATTGAGCAAACACTTCTGAATCATCCTCATGAATGTGGCTCCGGCGTTCTTCAAGCCGAATGGCATAGTGACATAAGAGAAGCATCTGAATGGAGTGATGAAAGCCGTTTTTATCTCATCGGGTCCATACAGTCGGATCTGATGATACCCGGAATAAGCGTCCATAAAAGACAATCGCTCACACCCCGCAGTCGAGTCGATGATTTGGTCGATGCGGGGGGAGAGGAAAATAATCTTTTGGGCAGGCCCGATTGATATGCTTGAAGTCAATGCACATGCGAAGTGAGTCGTCCTTCTTCGGAACCATGACAATATTAGCGAGCCACTCGGAGTGGTAAATCTCTCGGATGAACTCAGCTTCCAGGAGCCGAGCCACTTCCTCAGCAATTGCTTTTCTCTTCTGTACGGTGGACAAGATGTTCCTTGACTGGTTTTATTTCCGGGTCGACTCGCAAACGATGCTCAGCCAGTCCCCTGGGTACACCCGGCATGTCAGAAGGTTTCCATGCAAAGATGTCCCAGTTCTCACGGAGGAACTGGATGAGCGCTTGTTCCTATTTTCTGTCTAGTGATGTTGAGATATGAGTAGGAGCAGCATTAGGATCGGTCGGGTGAATATGAATCGGTTTGATTTCACCGACGATCGAAATGCGTAATCCGTGGCAGGCTTCTTGGAGCGCAACAAATCACTTGATCTGCTCTTCCGGTATTCTTGCATTTCGATCGCTGCCATTTGTGCATCGGCGATTTTTGAGCCCTTGTGGAAGCACTCTTCTGCCTTCTGCCGATTGCCAGTGATAGTGATCACCCTCCGGGACCGTGCATTTTCAATTTGAGGTACACGTAATATGATCGAGCCATGAAATGTGCATAGGCAGGCCTGCCCGTAATAGCATGATAAGCACTGAAATCCACTACTTCAAATGTCAACTTTTCTTTGCGGTAATTCTTGAATCACCGAAACCACATCAAGGGCGATCCGCCGAGTGATTCAGCCTTCTTGCCGTATAACGCCTGGAAACTCATATTGCCTTCATCGAGCTTGGACATTGGAATGCCCATTCCTTTCAAGGTTTCAAAGATAAATGATATTCAGGCCGCTACCACCATCCATCAGCACTTTAGTCAGTCGAGTACCTTCAACAACTGGGTCGACCACCAACGGTTGCCTCCCAGGGGTGGCTATACGTGCTGGATGGTCAGATTGGTCGAATGTGATGGCAGTCTGGGACCACTTCAAATAACTTGGTGTTGCCGGAGCAACCATGTTCACTTCTCTGTTGATAACTTTCAATCAACTTTTGCTCTCAACATCAACAAAAATCATCAGAGTGGAATTGACGTTGGGAAAACCATCATCATCTTCTTCTTTATCCTCACCCTTGTCTGACTCCTTTTCCTTCTCATTGGGTTGTTTCTCTCAGAACTGCTGGATCAGGAGTCGGCACTGTCGAGTGGTGTGTTTAGGGTAAATGAGATTACCCTCTTCATCTTTCTTGGTATGAATGTGGCATGGTAAATCCAACACATCATTTCCGACTTGATCTTTCACTTTCTTGGGGTTCCAGGGCCCTTTGGGCTTCGCCTTGAACTTTCCTTGAGCCACAACTAAAGCCTCGCCAGGAGCAGCTGGCTCGGCCTTGTGCTTCTGTTTTCGATTGGAATTTCCTCCTCCGGTTTCCTAGGCGACTATTTTGTGCTTGCCACTCCAGAGTCGGTCTTCCTCTTCACCGTTAGCATATTTGGTGGCAATCTCCATCATCCGAGTCAGGGACATATCCCCTGTCCGACCGAATTTCAGATTCAACTCTCGATACTTAACACCCTCCTTGAATGCACAAACTGCTTGGTGATCTGACACACTCTCCACTGTATGGTGCAATGTGATCCATCTCTGGACATAATCTCTCAAGGTCTCATTCGGTTTTTGAACGGAGGACTACAATTCTGTTAACCCCGCTGGCCATTTGCAAGTACTCAAAAGTTCTAACAAACACTCGGCGAAGTTCTTCCTAATCAGATATGCTGCCAGTGCCACTGAGTCAACCATGCTCTAGTTGAGCCTTCCAACATCGAGGAAGGTGATTCATGGCCACTTCATCATTGCCACCACCGATCAGACAGCCATTCGGTAATCCTCGTTAAGTGCTGTGCTTGGACTCACCAAAGGAACTTGTTGACTCCACGCCAACCTGAAGTTGGGAGGAATCACCGCAGCCCCGATGGCTCACCAAGCACTCGACTCAAACATGCACTCGCTACCACCAGTGATCTCTGTCATGACCCTCTTTGTGTGCTCTGTTCATGTCAACCAGACCTTGAACAAGAATTGATCTCGCATCAAAGCCCGGCTCCCTGGGGTCGACTAGAATTCTTCGCCCGCCACTGTGAGGGCGTCTGTCATCATGCTGCCGAGGCACATATGACCCACTCCTTAGAGGAGGTGTGGGCACTCGACGACGGTCGTCATATTGCTCGTCATTTCCGTACTGATCTTGCCGGTGCCCACGTCCCTCACGCCACGGAGGCGATCTTGGGCTGTGAGCCAACTGGATTGTGTCTGCCATCACAGATCTGCTATGAATCCTATTCTGCGACTGAGATACTATTGTGTTCTACTCGCCGGCTGCCCGGAGCAAAGCCCGGATTAGCATCAAACCTCTGCCAGCTTCTGACTGCGAAGGCTGAATTGACTCTGCTACTCGGGCCGCTGCTGTGAGGCGGAAAAAGCTGTCGTCGACTGGATTCCGGGATCCGCTGCCGAGCATGCTCGTCAAGTGCGTGCTGGAGGTTCTCCAGTCGAGTGCGCTCAGCCAAGTTGGCTAGGCGCGCCTCCTCCAAGGCACGGGCCTCGGGGGTTTCTCCAATGATAGGAGGTGAAGTGCATCCATATTGTAGCGGGCGAAGTTTTCCTCTCGCTGCGAGGAAAGGGCTCGGGCGGTACTCTCGTGAACGCTGACGGATCGCCGCCGCCATCGCCATCGTCGTTGCGGGGGAAGCCAGGAGGACTACACGGCCAATTGACCATCAAGATTTCCGCCGCGGGATCTCTACTGCCGCACTCGGATGCAGTCTCGACGGAGCCATTCGACAGATCGAACATGCCGTAGAGACTTTCATCGGGCTCGATTGTCGCGACTTGTGGGGTGGCCGACTGACGGGCCACTGCCTGTCTCACCCACTGCTGGATCCGCGATCGACCGGAACGCTTGCACCGGAGAACAACGGGGAGCAAGGACACCACAGGAGCCAACCGATACTGGGTCGACGGCTGCCGGAGAAGGACGCCGCGGACGCATGCGCGAAAGTGCGTCGACCCACGGACGGGGAGCGCCTCGACGTCGAGTGGAGCCTCTTGAAGCCAGGCGGAGTCATCGGCGACGAAGACGAGCGCGCCGAGATGGATCTCGCGGCCCTCAGCCAATCCACCGCCGGAAACCATGATGATGGGAATCGGAAAAATCACAACTTCACCAAAAAGTCGCTAAGACACCTGCCCCATGGTGGGCACCAACTTTCGTGGACCTAAGACTGACTGTAGAATGGGGGGTAGGTATGAGGAGGCAAGATCCTAGCTACGGAGAAGTTGTACACATGAGTTTTACGAGTTTAGGCCCTTCGCAGAGGAAGTAATAGCCCCACGTCTCGGTGCTCGGAGGCGGTCGACTGGATTATGCGTGTGTGTGTTACAGGGCGTGGCAACCCTTGTACCAGTGGAGGGGGGTGGCTTATATAGAGTGTGCATCTAC
Source organism: Aegilops longissima (assembly GCA_021605205.1). NCBI lineage: Eukaryota > Viridiplantae > Streptophyta > Magnoliopsida > Poales > Poaceae > Aegilops > Aegilops longissima. The sequence goes on along the minus strand of JAHIAM010006577.1, from coordinate 36,225 downwards.
TGCTTCGTGTGCTACTCCTGCGCTCCATTCGGCGGCCGCAACATCCCCTACAGCCACTCCCTCACGCGAAATTTGGCGGGCGCTGTTGAAATTTGGGGAGCGCACTCTCGCGACTGCTGGCAGCCACGACTTCACCGACGACGACTTCTTCCCCGACCTGGGCAACCTCTTCCTCAATGACATGGGCGACAACCTCAGCACCATGGTGCTGCTCCCGTTGCACCGTATGTGTTTCTGTCCTTCCTATTCGAAATCGTGGTAGAATTCATGTTTCTACTCTGTATCCTACTAGATTCTATCTGTTCATCTAATATGCTAGTCCACATGATTAGTTTAATCTCTGTTATAGTCGTCATGATTTTTTTTGTGCTTATTCGGATTAAATCTCGTAGTAACTTTCTCATATATTAAACTGGCGCAATGTCCCCTACAGCCACTCTCGTTTCATGGACGGCCTGGTCAATGCCTCCAAGGAGCCCTTCGTCTACTGCTATGAGTGCCCGATGCCGTTTTGGGGCTCGCCGGCGGACATCGTGCATCAACTCACGGATGCGTGCAGCGGTCACTACTGGCCCTTGGGGGAGAACATCAAGTACGAGACGTGCTACCCGTTCACCATGCCGGAGTCGCTGGAGGATCACTGCCGCCTGCTAGTCTCGGAGGAGGACGACAGTGTCTTCCTCTCTTGATCGTGGGCACAAGCGAGGCCTCACAGAGCCGCCGCCTGCCTCTATAGTGTGCGCTGGGGCGACGCCACGACGCCGACATCGACACGAGGCCGATGTATGGGTGCGTGCTCACTGTTACTACCCCTCTGAGGTACGTGGGCGGCGACACCGACTCCATCATGCTGACTAGGACTTTGCAGAGCCGGGATCTTCCCGACGATGTGGACATGGAAGACGCATGGTATTATTTACCCCCCAACACGGTGCACGGGGACTCTAAGGAGGTTCACCTGGACATACGCATTATCATGTTAAATGTTGATCATTAGTCTTCGCTCCGTGTAATCCGCTGTCTAAGCATGTGGAGACTTCCATGCATGATCTTGCTCTATTGGAGTATCACGCATGAATAAAAGTGTATCCATTTATAGTTTAGTCTAGAATCTTCCTTGTATGAATTTTTACTACAAGATCGGTGAAAGACTTACTATGAACCATTTCTTACATCTCCTCCGCCCTTCCAAGTCATCCTGATTTAATCCTCCGCCTAGGTGTATAAGGGCACGGTTAATACTTAATAGGATAGCCAACTGTTGACTATAAGAAAGTGCCATGTCATCTGTAGCCAACATGTATAACAATTGATACTCAAAAACTAATTCTTAAAGATCATTTCTTGCAAAGCACAATAAGTGTTATTTCTTCACAAGTTTTGGATGCAGTTTGAACAGTTGAACGCTTTTGTTTGCAAAAGATACCTTGTTATCTATTTCACCCGGATGTTTGTGAGCTCTAGAGATGACCCCCACATCCTTTGTCAAAATAAAAAACTCCCCGATCAATGCATTTCACTCTTCCGTGCAACGCACGGGCACCTTACTACTATAGATTAGTACGACCAAAAATTGAACTAACACTATATATAGTATGATAAATGCTAATGCATGCCACCTAAAATTATATCATTGAAAACTATGTTCAAATACGAATCCAACGATATAGTTTTAGTTGACATGCACTAACATTTTGTCAGTTAAATCTTCAGTCAAATTCAATGGGGGACTAATAAACCACGACCGATGTAGTACCGGTGTAGAGGGCGGCGCTGCATGGGAGTCTCTTTCTCACCCCACTCATGGCGCGGCAGTAAAGCCGTCATATCACAAAACCCAACCACTGCCAGTAATAAGGTGGCCTGGTAAAATAAACGGACAAGCAACCATCACACCCCTCCGTCTTCTTTGCATTTCATGTCTCTGCATTTACTTTCTCCGGTTCATCTTGCACACTCGATCCCTAGCTACTACTCCTAGTATCCCTAGCTACTACTCCTAGGGCTGTTTTTTTGGCGGCTTAAAAATAAGCCGCCTCTTCCCCAAATTTTCCCATAAGACTAGTCACAGTGGAGAGTAACATTAAGGCGCCTCACTCATTTATTTGGGCTTCTAAACTACTACTAGTACCTCTGTCCTGGTGTATTCGTCACCATTATAATTTTTGGTAAATTTTGACCAAAGATTTAACTAATAAAATGTTAGTGCATGTGACATGCACAAACATTTCATTAGTTAAATTTATGATCAAAATTTGACACAGATTACAATGGGGACCAATAAACCAGGACGGAGCTAGTAGTAATGGGATTACTACTAATCTAGAAGCCTAAACAAACTGGCCCCTGGTACTCCTACTAGTAGTACTAGTACTCAAGTTGGAATTCCAATTGCACGACACAACTTGTTAGGCAAAAAATCTGATACAGGGTGTAGGAAGCGGTTTGGGAATTTGCATGCCTTTTCGACCAGTGAGATTCTCCGTACGAAGTATGACAGAGAAATAATCACAAAGAAGGAAGCTAAAACTAAACAATCAAACGAGCACTTTTGCATTTGTTTTGCATTGAATCGTTTCACAAGCTTGACTAGTGCTGTTTTTCTACTTTTACAAAAAACGCATCGTAATGTTAAAATGTGCATTTGCACGTACATAAGTAATAGTAGTACTCCCTCCGTCTAGGTGTATAAAGTCTTCCCTCCTTCTTGGTCATGGTGCACAACCAAAGATGACTTATTCACCTGGATGGAGGGAGTAGCACAGTCTGCAAGCGTATATAGAGAGAGACGTGTAGTGCGATAGTATATAGTAAAGTTTGTGCTATATGCACCTACTTACAAAATGCGTACACATACACAAGGTTTCCAAACTTTCCCTCTTACATACTTAATTAAGGACGCTAATAATTCCCAAACTTTCGGGATTTATCATTTGCATCCCAAAACTAATGAGATCACCTTATGAAACTAAATTATACTCCGACTAAAAGCCACGGCGCTTGCAGGACGCTTGCAGCGTGCCACGAGTGCCCTGGTGCACGGCCGTTTCCCAGCGCGCCGACACAACGCCCCTTCCTCAGCCTCGCAACTCGCAAGGTGCCGATTGTCGGCTTGTCGGCGGGCGAGCGCGATCTCATCGGTGTGGTGATCCGGCGCCAACAGGTACTCGTCCTTGCTGGAAGCGTGATCCGGACGCGACATAGACCTGCCAGGCAGCTTGCCCCGTGGCCTCTCTTCCTCGGCCTTCTTCATCGCCTCTATTTAGGCGTGCTCTGCCGACAGCAAAGCCTCGCACATGGCGACATCCATTTCTTTCCAAAGCTCCTCAAGACTGGTGTCGGCGTTCTGGGAACGGGGGTCCCAGACTTGCCTGCATGCGGCCCACGACGTGGCTCTGCAAGCGGGCCCGTACGACCCATCTTCACCAACAAGCATTCGAGACCCTCGCGAGGGGCCAAGCCTCGCGAGGCAGACGACTGATACCTCCTCCGGAGCGGCCTCACAAGGATGGCTCGCGAGGGGCAGAGAGATCAAGGCAAGGCAAACCTCGCGAGGTTCTCATGACGCAAGCCATGACGATCGAGACTAGGCAGGCGCCAGCGCGCACAATGTCCTTGCTTCCTCTTTGGTGCTAAGGAGGCAAGCGCAGCGAGGAGTACTGAGGCATCATGCAAAGGTTTCCATATCGGTGCAACGAGACCAAGACCAGCAGGACGGCAAGATGGAGGTCATCGTGGAAACCAAGCTGGCGTCACCACCAGAGCCTTTGGCAGGCGAAGACCACCTTTAGTCAGGATAGCTTGTACTGGCTGTCCCCTTTCAAATTGGCCGTTGTTGGCTCCCTTCCCGCTCAATATTTGGGGGGAGGACCAAGGCCTCTATAAATAGGGCTAGCCACCATAATAGGAGGCAACTCGTCTCGAACCCATTCAGTTCATCCTAACACCCACCAAGCACAAGAACACCTCAGCTCAGGAGGCTGTTCTTCCCCTTGTAGTGTTCATCCTCAGCCCGAGAGGCAATCCACCACACCACACTAGAGTAGGGTATTACACCACAATGGTGGCCAGAACCAGTATAAATCTTGTGTCTCTTGTGTTGTGAGTTCGTCGAGCTAAGCTTAGAGATCCCGGTGAGGCTGAGGGCATGATTTGGTAGGGGGAGATCTCCATGCGCACCCCAGTGTTCGAACCTTGAGGGTTTTGCCGGAACCCGAAATCTGACATTTGGCACGCTAGGTAGGGGTGCGTCGGAGTTTTCCTTCCGTCAATTCACGCTCCAGCATCTTTACGCCCATTCTCCATGGCTGGCGCCGCTCTTCTGGCTGGATCTACGGGCGCCCACGGTGACGCTCTGGGGCTCGAGCCTCGCCCGCGCTTTGCGGCAAAAGGGTGGCTGTCGGTGTCAAACCGCGGATCTCGGTATGGGGTCCCGAATCAAGCGCCTAAGGCGGATGTTAACAGGAGGCGGGGACACAATGTTTACCCAGGTTCGGCCCTCTCGATGGAGGCAATACCCTACTTCCTGCTTGATTGATCTTGATGATATGAGTATTACAAGAGTTGATCTACCACGAGATCGTTGAGGCTAAACCCTAGAAGCTAGCCTATGATTATGATTGTTGTTGTCCTGCGGACTAAACCCTTTGGTTTATATAGACACCGGAGGGGGCTAGGGTTACACAGAGTCGGTTACAAGGGAGGAGATCTACATATCCGAATTGCCAAGCTTGCCTTCCACGCAAAGGAGAGTCCCACCCGGACACGGGACGAAGTCTTCAAACTTGTATCTTTATAGTCCAACAGTCCGGCCAAAGTATATAGTCCTGCTGTCCGAGGACCCCCTAATCCAGGACTCCCTCAGTATCCCCTGAACCAGGCTTCAATGACGATGAGTCCGGCGCGCAGATTGTCTTCGGCATTGCAAGGCGGGTTCTTCTCCAAATTCTGAGTACCTGTCGAGTAGTGTCCGGCTTCCCATGAATGTTGCACTCCTCGGCTTCTGCACCTAATAATGGCTATCTTCCACGTGTCGAGCGAATGCAAGAAGTCGGGGCATTTTTACATTTGCCACCCTAACCATGCGAGTAAATCATCTATTTAAAGAGCCGGGGATCCTCAGATCCAGATCACACCATCCTCCCACGGCGAGTATCCATCGGAGCGCGCCTGTAAAAGACCATCCCATCATGGTCGGCCATCGCAGCTCCTCCTCTCACTCCCTTAGCACTAAGCCGGGAAATTGGGAGAAGTGTTCCGTCCCCCACAGCCAATTAGTGGAGTTACAGACCCAGGGGTTTCTTCATCCTGCGTATATGGTCCCCGTCTGAGCCGGACTAGCCACTTACAATGGCGGGGAGCAAGCGGAGAGCTTTCCCAACCCATCCATGGGGGAGCGGGTATGCCTTGTCCATTACTTATTAAGGGGACTCGGATTTCCAATCCATCCGTTCCTCCGCGGGCTCCTGGAGTTCTACGGCCTCCAACTGCATAACTTTACTCCCGCCCATATTACACATCGCTGCTACGCCGCCTTCGTGAGCTGTTTCGGGCTGCGGCTCATTTCGAGCTATGGAAGAGGCTATTCTGCCTCGCACTCCATACGTGGAGGGATCAATATATCAAGTGGGCGGAGCCAAATATGGTGTATCGCCGGACAGATACCTGTCCGCATTCAAGAAGACATCCAAAGACTAGCCCTCGGAGTGGTTTTATATGGAGGACGTCCCCCTTCTGGACCCTATTCGGATGGGCCTTCCTGAGTTTAAGAATGCCCCTTTGAAGAAACACCGCAGCTGGCGCCCTCGGAGCCCCCAGGAGGAAGATAACAGGGAGATCGTTTACCTGATGGGCCGGATAAAAACACTGGCCAAATCAGGACTGACAATAATCGAGGTTATGTCAATATGTATAATGCGGGGGTGCAGCCACTTCAATATCGGGGACAACCCATGTGGCACTTCAATAGAGAAGATGATGCCACTCACTGTGGCCATAAAGGTCCGGACTCCACCGCTGCTCTAGCGAAAATATTGTCCAATTTATATAAAGGAGAGGAAGAGGAGTTCATCCGCATTAATCCACCACTACAAAAAAAAATACACTTCCGTGATGATACGTGTTTGTCACAGTAGGTCGCGTTTTTTGTCATGCATGTACATCCATGACAAATTTATGACAGAATCAAGATAGTCGTACCTGTGATGTCGTAGAAGTGTTCCATGACATTACCAAAATTATCATCACGGAAGTGTCCACTTCCATGACGATAAATCGCGTCCGTAAGTGCTTTCGTCAAGGTTGACCGACACGTGGCATCCACCGTAACGAACGCCATTAAGCTATCGGGTCGGGTTTTGGATCCGATAACCCGTTAACAGCCCCGACCAATGGGGATTTTCCACGTGTAAAATCATCATTGGCTGGAGGAAACACGTGTCGGCTCATCATTGGGATAGATGTCATCCACTCATTGGACAGAAGGCGCCTATGATACATCGACACATGGCACGGCCTAAAAGAGGCCCATTCCTGTGAAAAGGCCGGCCCGTTTGACTTGGTCAAAAGGTGGCGGGCCGGCCCATGTAAAGCTTTATTAACGGCCTGTTCGCATATAGCCCATTTACAGCCCGCTAACCCAAGGCCCATTACGCCCTATCCGAATTAGGCCCAAGAGCGCCATATGGGCCACCCAATATGATTCCAAATTTTCACTTCCGCCCATGTATGGCCCATGACGCCTTCGCCCATATGAGGCCCTATGTAACTCTTGGCCTATTAACGGCCCGTGGTGAAACTGGCCAAGAATGAACAAAGGTATCACTTTACACCTATTAACGGCCCGTGGTGAAATCGCCCGTAATGAACAAAGGTATCACTTTTTACCCATTAACGGCCGTTATTCCGCTGGGCGTTTCCATCCCATGTTATCTTTCGGCCTTCTCGAGCCCATTTATTCTTGGGCTCATTTCCAAAGATTCGCTTACTTACGGCCCGTTCATCGCTATTTTACGCTTGGGCCAAATTTAGCCCGTGGTTACAATCGGCCCGCTTGTGGTTCGTTATCGCTGGGCGCTTTCATAGCGCCATCAACACGGCCTATTAACGATGGCCCGTTATGGTCGGCCCATGAACGGATGATTCCAACTCTAGCCCGCTTACGCCATAATGCGCCTCGTTATTGGCCCATGTTTGTAATCGATCATACCGCCGTATAAGGCCCATTGATGACACGACCGTAGAAGGCCCATTGTTTCTACGGCCCGTAGAAGGCCCATTGTTTCTACGGCCCGTAGAAAGCCCATCGCTTTCTACAGCCCGTAGGAGGCCCAAAGGTCACTACAAGAAATATTAGCCCATGGTTATTGTGGCCTAGTTTTAAAAATAGGTTATTGCAGCCACTAGCAAACCGCGGAAAAGAACCGCAATGACTACAAGCTAACAAATAAACAAGACAACAAGGAAATAAATAAGCAAGCAACTTACGCTAGGCTATCACGGCTATCACATATATTACATCCACTGGCATCAAAGTTCGCTACCAAGGCAAATAAACGCTACCGACAAAAGAATATACAAAACCGAGAGCACTTCGAAGGCACTAGGCCCGCCAGTCGCCCCCCAAACAGTCAAGAAGCTGAGTAGACCTCGCCAGTCAACGATAAATGCATCAACACTAGATTTAAGGCATGATGGTGCGCACGACAGTCCTCGACATCTTCATTGCATCTTTGACTTCAAGTCGAGCTGAGTGAAGCAAGCCTTTCCGCTTTAAGTTGAGATCAAGAAGTCGAATCGATTGAGGCAGCGATCGCACAGAGGTTGTCTCACACCTGCCGGTGAGTAGCTTCAACTCACTGTCTTCATCAAGACAGACCTTGGGGTCATCTCGCTGTCCTCAAGATGGTTTGGCTCACTATCTTCCCTAAAGTTCTGCTCATGCGTAAGAGATACGAGTCTGAAAGAGAAACAAGGAGACACGTAACAGGTTTCACAATTATATAAGCAAATAAATGGATCTGTTATGCATAAGGAACATGTTTTTACAACTACAATTTGAAACTGGTAGTTGTTGCAAACATCAAATCAGATGTAAAAAGCAAAGCAAACAACAGTGGAGGAAATGATGCCTATCCAAATCTATACTAGAACTAAGTTTGAAGGCTTGAGAAGGATGAACTTACATTACATGTTAACACGGGCTGGACAAAGCCCTTCTCCATGTTGATGGAAGGATAATTCTATAAATTCCCCAAAGAAAATTCTTTATAAGCGTTGCCATTATTCTACATTTTGCAAAGAGTAAATATAGATCAAATAATATTAGAAGAAACAGAGGATAATGAAGCTTAGGTGCATACTGATGATACATAATCAAATAGAAATTAATTAAGTACAACGTTACAAGGCAAAAGGGAGAGAGGTACTGACAAGAGCAATGCAGAGCCCATTATTGTTTTGAGATCATATGATGCTTTGAGCAAGGAGATTCATCTGAAATTAGTTTTCATACAAGAGAGAAGGTAAGGCACAAGAGAAATTTAGGAGTTCAAATTTTGAATTGATATCATAGACAAGATTGACGCCTGGGCTCCCAAATGTTCTAATAGGGTTTGGCCACTGGAGTAGGGGTAAAGTGTGGTACAGTTGGGCCTATGTTTTCTGTGGCTGCTGATCTATCTGATTTAACAGGTATCACTACCTTTTCCAAATACCTAGTTTGTACTCCTTGAGGATCTGCGCTCACCCTCTTCCTTTTGGACATCTATTACGAAAGAACAACATTTGACTGGAAAACATAGTGTGACGACACATGGAATAGGTACAGAAAATGGATAGGTATGGCATATATATGATGCTTAAACTAAGAATATGGTGTAACAAAGTAGAAGTAATGCAAGAGGTCAGATGCAAAATATGTGCGACCAATACAACTTTGCAAAGTTAGAGCAAGCACCTTGATGGGTGAATAAGATAGGCCATCCTCCACCATGCCAAGTTTGTTAGCCATTGGATCGTTCAAATATTCCTCTCGTCGCCCATTCTCATATTCATTTTGATAATGTTCAATATCGACATGCATGAAAACATAAAAACAAGTGAGATTTTCTTTGTAATGCGTATGATTCTAATCCAATACTGCCTCCCTGTAAACCCCTTTGTGCTATCTCTGCAATTCTTTTAAAAGATGCCATGCATGCTGTAATTTGTTGTGTGCATTAATATAATTTGGCCTACTACTCAAAATATGAGAGCTCCAGAAGTGATGACACTTTGCAGATGATAGCTTCAATAGATAGTAAAGAAGAACAAGTTGACCTGACCTGACAGATTCAAAATATACTAAGGGAGAACAACTCGACCTGACCAGCCGACCGCAAGAGAAGAGTATCATCTTAAAGAAGAGCAGAAGAGCAAGCAGATTGAAGATATTACAAGTCTTTCAATACAATGTCGGTTGGCCACCCATGATGAACCAGAGCGCACAGAGAAATACTATTCTTTCCGGTCTCTCCATATGTGGCTCACATGCATTTCGAAACTAAAGTAGGAACATTTAGCTAACCAATTAAACATCTCTCAGTTTTACTAATATCAGCAATAATATCAGATATGAATTTGTACAACTAAGCTTGTTTAGCTCGATGGGTGGAGCAGTGCTATTACGACACAAACCACGAGGCTGATTGTGGTCATCATAAAATGGGGAAAACATAAGCATGATGAGTACAAGGTTGACCGTGGCGATGGGATGGCAGATCTGAAGCGCAAACCGCAAGAAGGGTAGTTAGCAACCGATGTTTGCTTTGAAATAACAACTAAGATTTGGTATGGACAAGAAAGTACGGTCAACAAGTGACAAAGAAATGCAATTATCTTGTCTCTCTATATGTCGCGACATGCATTTGGAAACTCAAGTGGGACCTTTAGCTAACCAATTAAATGTGTCCGTTAACTAATATCAGTATCATATCACAATCATATTTGAACAACTAAGCTTTCAAATTCTGAGTGTTGTGTTGTTTAGCTTGAAGGGTGGAGTAATGCTAGTACGGCAGAAAGCACCTACGCAGATCATAGTAGAGTAGATTAAAGGGGAAAACCCTAAGCATCAAGAGAAAAATCAGGAAAGTGGAACTAGCTGGACCAGTGGGTGGCGCACATGCTTTTCGAAACGAATATAGGAACATTAGGTGACCAATTAAACGTTCTCTGTTTTAGTGATATGAGCATCATATCAGATTCGTATTTCAAGGGGGAAACCATAAGCGTTACGAGTATAGTGCCCATGCCATGGCGGATCTGAAGGTGCAAACCGGACAAAGCTACTTCGCAACCAATGTTTGCTTTCAACTAGCCACTACGATTTGGTACAGACAAGAAATGTACAGTAAACAAATTACGTTCTATTTTCCGGGTGAGATCAATAACTTAAGCACATATGGAAGAGTACCACCTCTCTTGCGACACCGTGTAGGCCTATGCTGATACATTGAGGGTGTTGCGGGTGCGATGGCTGTCAGCGGCGGGGAAGAAGACTTTAGACGGCAGACGGCCGGGTCGGGGGATATATCCTGTTGCCGTAATGAGGCGGTCGTAGGAGCGGCAATGTCAAGGTGGATGACGACGCCGATGAAGCGAGAGTAGGCGATGAAAGGATCCTGGTCCAGCACCGTGGATGAGATACATCCATCTCTTGCAGTGGACGACGGGGTAGGGGTAGCGTCTCCGGCAAGGTGGAGGATGGGGTGGCGGACGGAGGAGGCTGGCCGCAGTGCGGAGGTTGTCGTGCCGCCGACGGTGTATGAATGGGGAAATGGAGGGGAGGGGGGGGATCTCAAACTTTGGGACGCGCTTCTCTGAAATGGGGGAAAGTTACGAACTTGTCCCCCGTTTCAAATTTTGTACATCGCGTCGGTTGGGGATAGGACGGTAATCTCGTATCTCCCAAATACTTGCCGGTAACTATTTCGGGCGAGGAGAGGGAGTTTTGCCACCCACGGTTAGCGCCCACGGTGTATGAACGGCGCTGACAGGTAGGGCGGTTGTGTCACGTCTGATGGAAGTTACACATCTGCCCCTATTTAAAATATTAGCCTACATCGATTTCGGGCGAGGAGATGGTGTATTGCCGCCCACGGTTGGCGCCCAAGGTGTATGAACGAGGCTGACAGGTAGGGCGGTTGTGTCACATCTGATGGAAGTTACACATCTGCCCCTATTTAAAATATTAGCCTACATCGATTTCGGACGAGGAGAGTTTGTTTTGCCGCCCACCGTGTATGAATGGGGAAATGGAGGAAGAGACACATGTCTTTCGGACGAGCTTGAATCAAATGTGTTTTGCCGCCCATGTTTGGCGCCCACTGTGTCTGAATGGGCTCAGAGGCCGTCGTGTCACGTCTGATTGAAGTTACTAGTCTACCTCTATCGACAGTAGTGTAAATCCGGTCGATAAGGATGTCAAGTGTCAGGGGCAGACAGTAATTTCTATCTCGCAAACACTTGCTTTGGGCAGCCCACAAATTATAGTGGGTGTTTAGCCGCTTCGTTCAAAACTTGGGAGAATTAGCATTCACGTTTGCCCTGGGACTTGGCAACCTAAATTCAAATCCAATTTGTATTCGATTACGAATATCCATAGATAATTATACATTTTGTTATTTATTTCTTCCAAACCACAACAAAGATTTATTCCACCTTTATATATGATTATGATTTAGAAATGCCGTGATCTTCGAATTCAATAGGTTGGATACACTCTGTCAAACAGTTATTTCATCCAATAGAATATGCTCACACAAAAAACAATTCACGTTATGTCAATCATACAAGTACTGAGGATTACCTCGCCTAAAAAATTCGGATCATTACAAGACATGGACAACATAGGGGGTCTTGCAACATAATGCATTCAGAGACATGACACAACATGCAAGTACAATATTCTAATGACAATTTCAACTGGTATCTAAAGAAGAACCGGGATTATCTTGGGCTTCAGATAGCAGAAACAGCAGGACCTCCTCCGTCTTCAAATGCAACATTCTTACTTCCTCCAATTCTTGGGTTGCTTGCATAATGTGTGCCGCTAATTCCGCAATTTCCAGCCTCAATATAAAGATTACCTGGTAAACGACGGACGAATTATTGCCGAGCATGGCAAAATATATTTAAATGGTTCGAAGCAGCATCAGCCGAAAAGAAATTAAAATGGTAGGATGAAACTAGGGATGTAAATGGCAAATAAACGACATCCGCCAGCCCCATCTAGTTAGTTTTTGCTACTTGCCTAGTTCATTTTCCTCAAAAAACAAAAACTCTTTTGAACTATCATACCACTAGTGGACTTTAATCGGGATTAAACGGGACCCAGTTGACATCCCTAGTTGGAAGGGAGTGTACAACCGCTATATTAAGGTTGCCAAGGCATCTAAGCAGTTGAAATAATCTGAGAAAGCACTTAACAGTGTGGCCTCATATAAACTACGAAGACAGTCTTGTGATGAAGTTGAGAGGAAAAGTTAAGGACTCAAATGAAATAGGCATGCATTTCTTTACGATAGTACAAAGCAGTAATCGCTCACATATTGGCCAACTCGGTATAGTGTAACAAGAAATAAGCATTGAATCAAGCAATACAACAAAGCGCATAACCGAACTATTTGTAATTCGGTAGGATTACACGTTGAGGGCACAAGCCAAGAAAGCAGCCCACTCGCATTACATTTCACATGTACTAAAACACACTGGCTTACCATATGTTGCCGTGAAGCCTAGCTGCTCTTGCAATGTTCTTTGAAGATATCGTCAGCATCCTGTGGTTGCAAATCTAGTTGTTGTAGTTTATTCTGCACCATCTATTTAGGTAAAATTAATTTTAATCGCATGCACTGGTCCGAATTGATCATCAATGGTTCATCTAAACTAATGAAAGAAGGGTGTGTGCATACACGACAATACTCCCTCCGATTCTTTTTACTTTGCGTATAACTTTTCTCGCTTTTCAGATTAGTCTCGTGTTGCCGATTCCTAGCGCTGGTTTCCTTTTGTGCCCCGCCCCATCCGCCTCTGCCCTAATTAATTGGCAAATTAGTCCAAAAAAATTAAACCAGTGCCCTCCTTGGTATGCGGGTCAAGAGTTATGCGCAGAGTAAATAGAATCGGAGGGAGTATATCTGCTTCCCTCTATTTTTATGCTTGTTTGAGGTGCCAGCCCCAAAAGAACAAATATTTTGCTTGATGGGGTTGGCAGCTCCATAATTAATAGAAGCATCAAATTAGTCATGCAACTTGGGAAGATCAAGAACACACAAACAAGTAATGAACAGAGGCTCGGAGCAGTGATGTAATAGCTAGCATCAGAAAATGTAGGGTAAAACGAACAAAAAGCAGCGGAACCACATGCTAGTTTGCTGATGTGTAATTAAGCATAGAGAACATTAGGCAGTCTGATGGAACCAACAGGTGGCATCAGAACAAAACTAAAGCATATTAACTATATGTGAACTAGTATGTAATTTAGCACATGTAACATGTTCATTTGCCGTAAGTATGACCCTCTGGTGCAAGCGAATATAACGCGTCTCATGAAAAACTGAATGATGCCCTGAAGAAATTCAAAGGTGCGGTGCTTATGCTAGGAAAGTGAACGTAGGCGCCGGCCGTTGGATAATAGTACCTGATTCTCGGCGGCGTATGGGTATCATTGTCATACTTGATAGCTAAGGATCGTCGATGGTGCTCGTGTTGCGGTTGAGTTTGGGCCGGCTGTCGCCGTCGCTGAAGCGGCTCCGGTGCTACGGTTGCGGCGCCTGTTGACATACAAGAAAGCTCATCTGTGGTAAGTGAACAGTTGCACGATAAAGAGAAAAACCGAAGGAGTACAAATCGAAATAACTTGATGAGGTTGCGGCGTCGGTAAAGCAGGGCCGGTGGAGTTGAATATGGCGTCTGTGGAGTGGGTCCGGTGCAGTGTACGAAGGCTTCGGCGGGCGCGTTGTACAGTGCTTTCGGTGAGGCGGATCTGTTGCGGCGGACGAGGGCTTGTATGAAGGGCCAGCGAAGAGGCGGACGAGGGAGTCAGTGAAGGGCCTATGCTGTGGTGGATGAGGGCGCCGGTTAAGCAGATCCGGTGCGGTGGACCATGATGGCGGTCAAGGAGATCTGGAGCGGTGGACAAGCCGATCGCTGGCGGCTCCTATGAAGTGGTGAGTTGGCGGTTGGGGGTTCCAAGGTGCGGAAGGTAGATCCGCGGGTGTGAGGTCCACCACTGCGGCGAGGACTAGATTCGCGCTTGCCGTGGTTGGGGGGGTCGGGGAGGGAACGGAGGGCTCTGGGAAGAATGTTGGGGCAAAGAGGGAAAACAATGGAGTTACCAAAGTAGCCCTTTTCCTTCAAGTGGCAGGGGTAAAACAGGAATATCGCAGGGCTAAACTTTCGGGCGCGTGATATTTCGATGTGAGCGGGAAGTTTGAAAGCTTTTGGCGCCTAAAATTATAAGTATTCTGCTCTCGTACGACCGACTATGATATCATGGCCGACAATTTGTTTGTTTTGCACGCAAAAAAAGTGTAAGTTTTGAAAATCAATGTCTCCAACTCGAAACTTAGATTGTCCATTCAATTCAAATATGGATCATTGAGCTACTACAAGCAAATACCATCATACGGTCCAATTCAAATGAAATTCCAAATGTGTTTATCCTAAATATGATGACAAAAGCAAAAATGTGTGTGTGTATGAATAAAGTGGATGATTATAAAGTTTGAACATGCCCGTATGTGTATATCTCTAGGTTTGATATATGAATTTGAAATCACGAAATCCCGGCTTAAAAAATGTACCTCCATTTAAATGAATTACAAAAGCTAATGATGGAGTCAATTCCAAAATTCCAATCTTAGGTTTGTAATTCGGTACATCAAGGTATATCACGCATGTTCAAAAGTATCGTTATCTCATAGTACAAACTGTGAAACAAATTTATCAACCATGAGTGCACAATATCTCAATTATGCTAAAGTCCCTCAAATATAGACACCTCACTCTTTATCTGAAGTTAACCCCCCCCCACCACCACACACACACACACACACAGAGAAGTCGTTCTCTCCCCCAAACACCAACACACGAGCACATTAACACCCCTCTCTCTTGTAAAGTCCGGACCCCAACATAGGTATCTATCACTTTGTCTCTTGGGCATGCACACATCTCTTCCCTCACTCTCTAGGTCTCCCGCTATCTCTCTTACCCAAGCACACGCACTATGTAGAGTGTATATTTCCCATACACACAAAACGTCGCCCCCAAACGTCTATCTCCCTAGTTATGTGGTTCTCGCGCACTCACCTCACACACCACCCCCACTGCAAACAAGCACACTTTTTCTCCTTGTGCACCACTCTCCTCTTTCTATCTCTCCCACATGCGGACCCGCCCCAGCTCCTTCGCTGTATACATATATGCCACGACTCTTTGCATAGCTCCCTAATGTATAATCATTCTCAATTTCGAACATTTTTCTCTACACCATCTATTCTAGATCTCTCATGAAGTCCCTATCACACACACGGTGACTCGCTTCCCTTGCGTCTCCGTTCATAGGCCAATTTCGGACAATATCAACATTGTCTCCCTATCTATACGCCATTTATGGACACAAACGACCCCTCTCGCCCCCTCTCTTCCTCTCTCTCTCTCTCTCTCTCTCTCTCTCTCTCTCTCTCTCCGTCGCTAGCTCTCTCTTTCTCTCGCTCTCACACCCCTCTCCCACACACACACTCGATGTCTCTTCCAAATAGTCTGCTCCCCCTTCCTTTGTGCTATCTCGCTACTACACATGTCACACCATTCCCCCTTCCCTTATACTAGGTTTACATCATCAGTGGTCTCTCTACTACACATACACTCTCTCCCTCTCACACACAAACGCGTGCACAAACACACACAGACACGCACAAACACCCATTTACCTGGATCCTCATCTCTCTTCATGTCTGCATGTGTATGTCACACACTCACTCTCTAATTATGTATATGTGTCTCCACGTTACACAACACAAAGCCCCATGTACATGTCTCTCTCTATCCTCCACACACATAGACACAAAGAATCTGTTATCATTGCCTCAATCTCTAGCATATCACACACGCACACTGTCTCTCTCTCTCGCAAACACGCTCAACAAGGGTTTCCCCGTGAATAATTTACCGTCTATTCATCAACAGTCGTGGCAGTACGGCGAACACGAGACGTGAAAAAGAATAAATCTACACGTTCTTAGACCACCTAGTATGACTACTAGGACTAGAGCAAGCCAAAAAGTGCGCCGCCGTCACCCCCTCCTTGTCGGTGACGGGAAAATCTTCGTTTTACTCAGTCGAGAAGTCATTGTGCTAAGGCCCCACATGCCGAGGCGTTGAATAGAATGTAGATGCTAGTTTACAGAAGCAAGTATCGATAATACGTTTGTATCTCCATACTTATATTTCTTCTCTTATAAAAAACCGAGTTGGTGATGATGGTACGTCTGCCATCTTGCAATATAGACCGTCCGATCTATATCTGACGGATGGAAATTAAACTAAAAAGATACTCGCACCCCTCTCCACATTTGCAGACAAGGCCTTCCCTCGTTCATCCTTATCTCCAACAAACCTCATTGTTGAGCAATTAAGAAAGGAATCCTCTGGAACAAAGCGGCACAGGTGGCGCTGCCGGCGTCATCAATCCCCATGCCTCCGCTCATCCACCACCAACCACCACCACACCCCACTCCTCTTCACCTTATCTCATATTCCTCGAGATATCATTAGTTTTTACACATGGGATTACTCCCAAGGGTCAATCACAACAAGTGTTTTATAAAAAATGCATCTTGATGTTCCGTGCAATGCATGATCTTGCTAGTACTCCTACACAAGACTAAGTTGGTGATCTTTGGTGTGTCCGCCATCCGTCGTTTCTTACCATTAGATCTACATCTAACGATTGTGAGGTAAGTTGTTGCCTTTTCTCACCAACATCCCACTTGTCTACCAATTTGCAGAAAAACCCATAATTAGTATCTTAAAACCAACCACATCCCTCCCTGACCTCACCAAAACAGCCCAAGGAATATATTCTAATTGAAACATAATATGGGCCAGTTCTTTTGGGCAATTCTCCCAGAATTGACCCCCTCCCCAGCTTCTCCCAGAATTGCCACTTAATATTTTTTTACAATTCCTAGCTAGTTAAGGTCTAATTAGCTAGGAATTGTAAAAAAATATTAAGTGGCATTTCTGGGAGAAGCTAGGGAGGGGGTCAATTCTGGGAGAATTGCCCAAAAGAACTGGCCCTATATCTCTAGTGACATATGTATATCAAAATTAGAATGTTTTGTACCAAGTTTGTGAATAAGTATTATTCTAATTATGATTCGTTGCAACAGACATGAACATTGCTAGTATTTCCAACCATGCATTTCTTTTCCTAGTATTCCATACAGTTTTCCATCAAGATATTAGTCACTCATGGTTGATATTTACTTTCAATCATGTGCACATATGCACTATGTAACTAGCCTTGCTTATTGGCTTCCAAAGCTTAACTTTCACTCCTACTTACAATATGTAGAGCATTTAACAAAAAACTACCGCTTTCAACCAGCTCTAGGAAGAATCTATTGTACAAAAAATACCAAAAACATACCCAAAATTTCTTAATCCACGCCAAAAACTACCTAGTACTCCTACCGATTAGGTTCGTTTAAACCCATTTATGACAGGGTTGGCCCACATGTCCGTGCTGACGAGGCAGATTAAACAAACACATTTTGTTTGACCGTTGACACGAGGGATCCACATTTGACCTTCTATCCTATTATTCCCCCTCAAATCATTATTTTTCCTGAACATTACTTCAAACAAGATCGACGCGTGTTCGCCGGTGGCGCCGTGATGAGCGAGTTGGCGCCGCTCCGCCAGACGGGCCGGACGCCGCTGCTGCCTCCGCACGGGTTGGCGAGGCTGGCTCGGCGTGACTCACGAGCGAGCAAGCCGCCGGCTGCCTTTTCGCCGAGCGGATGGCTGGCCTTAGCGTTATGCGCCGACGAGCAAGCAGCGCTGCCTTGCCAATCTAGCTAGCAAACCTTGCAGACAAGCAGCTGGACGGAGCTATCTTGGCTAGCTAGCGGCCGCGAGCGCCGGACGGAGCTGGCATCCGGGCTGCCGCATCATGGGCTCTACACCGCTGGCGGTTTTGACCTTGCCTTCTGCCGGCGGTGGTAGCTGCGTCCCATGGCCGAGGATGACTAGGTGGACGGGCCGGAGGTAGGAGGTCACTCGAGGATTTTTGTTGGTAAGAGCATGTACAATGGTTGATAAGGTAGTCTTATCTTAAGTCTGCCACGTATGCAACTGGTAGTAGTTTCTTGGCATTTTAGTGGTTTCTTGCATTATTAGAGCAAGTACAATAGAGCTGAGTCAGCGGGCTACAAGAAATAAACTACTCCCTCCGTCTAGGTGTGTAAGTCATCTTACGAAAACCAAATAATCCCAAAACACTTAGGCGCGGTGCATTAACTTCTACCTCGTCTAGGTGTGCATGCTTTTAATGACTTGAAACTACCAAACACGACATGCAGTGGTTAATTCATTGCATGCAATGCTATTAATTAGCAAATAAACATTAAGTTCTCTAGTTTTCCCCTCCTCCTTGGTCACGGTGCACAATCTAAGATGACTTATTCACCTAGACGGAGGGAGTAGTATATTTCTTCTTGGTAAGCGGGCTCTTCATGAAGAGCCAGCTCTAGCACGTGCTCCTAGGCACTTTGTGAGAATGAGAAGTGGGCCACATAATAAAAAAGTAGTACACTCTTTTGATCTATTATTGTACTACATGTTGGCTATAAGATGGGCTGTAGATGACATGGCACTGGCTTATAGCCAGCAGCTGGCTATACTATTAACCATGCTCTTAGGGGTTTCTTGTAAGGAACAATGTACGTGCTACTACCGACAAAAGGCATAGGTTGCGTTGTACTCCAACGAGTACTACTAGTGGTCGCGGGAGTGTATACCTCATTTTGTGGGTTCGATCCCGGCCGAACGCACGACGGCCTTTAAAAAAATAGTACTAGTACTACACTTTGCTGCGAGCCAATATTTTACACGGGTAGTTTGAGTTTTGAAGTCAAATGGACGTGCGGCCCCTAACTGGGTGCCTTTGGACAGCCTAGCCACGTGAACGGGTTTTCCTTCCCAAGATCCCGTGGCTCGCGTGCTCGCCCTAGCCGCACCTTGCTTGCAGCTTCCAGCTAGTAGCATATTTAAACTAGCGCCTCCCAATTAAGCCCGAGGAGCCGGAAAAGCCTGGCGGGACATTGGGAACTGTGCAATATGGCTCTGTACGTAAAGTGCTCTACTACTAATGTAACATCCCAAAATTCTAAATTTTGGAATGTTATATTAAATAAATAACTATGCTTGTTGTTTGATTGTTTGTTTGATTGATTGAGTGAAATTTGAATTTTTTTTGAAAGTGAATGAGAGGGAATGAAATGACTTTCCCAAACTTTCCCTTTGCCCTTTTGGGTCTCAATGAATTCAATTTCATTCCAACACAAAACCCTAGAGTGAAGATGATGTGACTTCTTCTATTTAAATAATGAAAAGGGTTTTGAAAAGATTTGAATTCTGTTTGGAAATATTTCAAATTCAGAAACTTTATGCAACTCAATGATTTTCATGAGAGAAGATAAAATGACTTCTTCAATTATATGAAATATGAGTTGGAAGTTAAAAAGAATCAAATTGAAAGTCATTTGAAAGTATTTTGAAACTCCCTTTCAAAGTTGGAATTATTTGGATTTTATTCAAATTATTTTCTCCTAAAATAAATAAATGGAAATTAGGGTAAAATGATCCTTCAATGGAAAATTAGGAGAAAATAAATTTGAAATAATTTTGGTATTTTAAAAATGATTTTTTGGGTTTTATTGCAACAACAACACAGAGGCTTGACCGATTGAGGTAGGGTCGCTACAGATATGGTATCAGAGCACATGTTGACTGTAGGACGTGACCCTAGAAACCGGAGAGCCCTAGGATAGGAAATTTCTAAAACTTTATTTTCAAAAAGACTCTTACTTCCCATCCTTTCTGCTTTTTATCGAATAGACACTCTCACCTCAAATTGTTAGAATATACCCTTTTCCCTTTTGACCACATGAAGGATCAACTGACGCCGCTCCAAGAAAGATATCGGACAGCTGATGACCTCTTCAAAGTAACAAGGGTTTCACCATGCATTAGAAGAGTTGAAGCTGCAACAATTGAAGACTCCGAAGACTAGAAGAATTTGAAGAATCTGAAGAATTATTTGACCTTTAGAAGACCAAACCTCATTACACACTTACGTTAGATGCGGCGATTTGTGAGCTGTCATTTGTTTGATGTTTTCCGACAGCCACAAAGTAAAACTTGTTTCTTCAAAACTATTGTTTGTATTGTGTGTATATCCTCCCCACCTCTCTCATATCTCATCCCAAAACTTTTGGACCCCATAGATGATGAACGAAGTTGGCACGATATTCTCGGATCGAAGACTCAGCCAGAGGCGAGCTATGGATTCAGAACATGGAGAATCACTTCGGGAGCAATTTGGTTTCAAGGAAGAATGAAGTATCTTACGCTCTTCAGTACTTTGAAGGAAGTGCTACAACCTGGTGGAAAATGAATCAAGCCATACAAGGATTTAATGGAGAAAGAACTTGGGATTTAATTCAAGAAGACTCGACAAGATCTCGTCTTATCCGGAAGCACCATGATACACCAAGAAATAAACCTTGTGCTGCAAGATTTGCAGAGAAATAGGACACACTCGGGAGGAACACAAGGATGGATGCCCTCATTGTGAGGAGAAACACCCACCGAGGAATGCCCAACTAGTCGGTGACTTGTTTCTTGTGTGAAGGAACCACCCACTACCCGACTCAAAGGTCACATTTACCCCATGGTGCAACAAACTATTCAGGAGCAGGAAGAAGGAATGAAAGAAGCCCCGAGAAGTTATGAAAGAACACATGATGAAGGAATGTGTTGAAGACCCCGATGGAGAAGGCCTCAACAGATTTTACTCCAACGCTTGCTATTCATGTGGAGAAGAAGGACATTTTTCCCAGTATTGTACTGTCACATCCCAGTTAGACCATGCATTAGGGTGTGCATCATGTTTAAATTTCATTTGAATTTGAAATGGGGAAGGCGAGAAACCCCAGAACACCCCCTTAAATCAACTAGGGTTTACCAAAATTATTTCAATGAATCGAAATGCCCTTCAAAATGCTCATCCTCTTTGTTTTGTTTCGTAACCCATGTCAAAGGAGGTGGATCATTTTCTAGGTCATCAAGGTTCCTAGGATTAATCCACAAGTTTTGAACTTGAGCATTTTAAATTATATAAAATATTTTAAATGTTCAAAATTGCCAAACCAAAATGTTTCATGTTGGGAATATTCCAACAAGTGACCAGGAGCATTTTGGTGATTTTAAAATAGTTTTGGTATTTTAAAAACCCCACAAAGTTGCGAAAATAGAAAAAAGCTAAAAAGGAAAAAACCTTACTGTCGCCCGTGCGCCCACCTGCCCCGCCCAGCCTAGCAGCCCAGCATGCCAATGAGCTGCTTGGCTCGGCCAGCAGCAGCCTGGTGCTCGCCGGCGAGCGCAGGGCGCGCCACGCAGCTGGCCGCCGCCTGCTTCACCTCCTCGCTGCTTCGCTGCTCGGCGGCCTCCACGTCGTCGCCCGACCCCTGACACGCCATTCGCCCCTGCCTCCTCTCTCGCTCTCCCCAACTTGGCCGATGCCATCGCCGACGCGCCACCGCCAAGTCGTGCTCCCGCCGTCCATGCTCCTCCCCACCATGTCCAGAGCTCCGCCAGCCTCCACTACCCCTAGCTAGCTGAATCCCGCCGCTCCAAGCACCCGAACCTAGCTCACCGACCTCGACCGAGCTCAAGCCGCGGAGATCCCCTTCGCCGTCGCCGCCGCATCGATCATCCCGACCCGGCGAGGCTCTCTGAGATCGCTGTGAGCCTGCTACCTCCCGCCCTCTCCGCTCTCTTTCTCGTGCACCACAACGACCCAACCACGATCACCCGAACGCACCGCCCTTGGAGCTCGTCGCCCGACGAGGCTCGGCCACTCTCCGCCACCCAGGGTGCCCGTTGCATTCACCACACCCCAACGGGTCTGCCCATGCACTTCCCGCACTCGCCGAGCCCTCTAACCCCAAACCCGTCGTGGGCGAACCCGGCCGCCGCTTAACTCGTCGCCGGCGCCAACTCCGCCACCCCACCCCAACTAACCTCACCAATAGATGCGGGTTGCTCCTAGCTACCCGTAGCTATCTTCCGCGACTCGTTTGGTCGCCGGAATCACCAAACACACTCCCTCCGCCGTGTCGGGCTCGCCGGCGGCTAGTCGCCGGTGCGGCCGACGTAGGCATTGACCACTGTGGGCCCACGTTGACCCCGACAGGTCACTGACAACTGGGGCCCAGCCCTGCTAACTAAATAGGTTAGTTTAATTAAACTTTAGTTAAAGTTAATTACCCTGACATGCGGGTCCCACTGGTCAGTTTGACCTGGACGACCCCGTTGACCCTGACGTCACGCTGACCTCATGCTGACACAATAAATGAATTTCTGGATTTATTTTGATATAGTAAATTCCAGAATATAATTCAAATTTCAAATGCTTATAACTTTTATTCTATAACTCCAAATGCAAAGAGTTATATATGAAAAATTATCAGAAAAATACACTCTATCCATTGGTACAGGTTTCATGCATGTTAAAACAAGTTAACTATGCTGAATAACCAGAATAAGAAATTGCACCATTAGGACTAACCCAAATGAGCTATCATTTGAATCCTTGATTCAAATGAGTTCATCCCCTGTTCTTTCAGCTTGCATTAGATCAACACACATCCATATTGCTATGTCATAGCATGCATCATATTGTTGCATATTGTCATGTGTGTTTACTTTGGTGTGCTTTCATGATAGGTTCGCCCCGAAGATAACCTCGACTACCCATCGAAGGGCGCCTCCCTACCCCAGTTCCATCGGGCAAGCAACCCGTTGATCATTCGATACAAACCCATGTTCTCGCTTCGCTCTCGTTTCTGCATTAAGACAACGCGATTCAAACTGTTGTGTGCTGCGGTAGTTGAACCCACTTCCTTTGCATGACTGTCATTGCCACAAGAACTAGATGAAACCCACTAGTATGTGTAGGAGTTGATTGAGCCATGTTTGTGATTCCTACCATGCTATGCTTGCTATGCTTAGAGTTGTGTCGTCCGGCTCATCGGGATGATGAACTAGAGTGAAAGGTTGTGTTGGTTCGAGAGTGAAAGTGTTGAACACGATTTGGTAAAGGTATCGATGAGAGGCCATGTAGGAGTACATGGTGGGTTGTTTCATTGAAGCCAACTTAAGAACTGAGATCTGTGTTTGTGATCCATGAATCAGTTACTACCACACATTGGGATCCTTAATTGACCCTCTCGGCTTCTTAACCACCCTTGTTCTTAGTCCGGAGTTGCAAGTAGTTTCGTGTTTGTAGCATCTTTGGGGCACGCATAGCTGACCTTAGGGGTGGGTTGTGTTGCGGTAGGCACGTGGCCCTGTGTCTGAAAGTGCCCGTTTGGTATCTCGGGAACCCTGCACACATCGTTCGGGCTGTATGGGAAACCTCGGCGGACTCCTGCGGATGGAACCGAATAGGCGATAAACCTGGACTAGGGACTTGAGTGTTTAGGTAGGCTGTGGCCGACACCCACGTTGGGCTTCCGCTTGAAGGTTGCAGTACATGTCGTGTAAACGATTTAAGTGGTGAGCGTGTGTGAAGAAGTACACCCTGCGGGTTAAATATGATCTATTGAATAGCCGTGTCCACGGAGAAGGACTTCGGGTTACCTATATCAGTTCATAGACAAGTAAATGGATACTACTAAAAGCCTCAAGATAAGTGTGAGTATCGTGGATGGCCCTCTCGGGGATGACGAGAGAGGATCCACGGTGGAGTATTGTGATGGTGATTAGTGGACTCGTATGCGACAAATGTTTTACAAAGTGGTGTCACGTGGGATAGCTTAGCCAAGAGTCAAAGCTGGCTTGCTGCAAATAACTCCACCTCCTTCCTTGAGAATGTGCATGTATGATAGGATTACGTGGTAAGACTTGCTGAGTACCTTTGTACTCATGTTTGTAATCAATGTTTTTCAGAGGACTATACTACCCTCCGACGGATTCTATGTAGATGTTGACTTGACGAGTGAACTAGCCACCCGGTGGCGATCTAAGACTTGTGAAGGGCCATTGTAGATAGAAAGGCTCCAACAAGCTTTATTTCTTTCTAGAGTCCAGTACTCGAGACTAGTTTGCTTCGCATGTGCTTGTATGATTGTATGACTTGAGTGTTGGGTCATGTGACCCCTACCTGTATGACTATGTTATGTATGGCTCCTGAGCCTCTTAAATAAAGTACTTGAGTTGTAGAGTTTTGTTGTGATGCCTTGTTGTATTTACTCATATCGGGCATATTATGCGTGTATGATTGAAATGCTTGGTATGAGTGGGATCCGACAATCTAGTTGTTTATCCTTGGCAGCCTCTCATATGGGGAAATGTAGTCTCGTGCTTACGGCGATAGTAGTCCGCTTCTGCCCGGTTCACGGAGTCCTGCTAGCCCAAACACTACTGCTTGGACACTTGATGGCGGCATGTGATTCATTTCGTTCCTATATCATCCTTCGGGAAATGTCACGCCGTGGTATTCGAGTCCTGCCTAGCTCACTACAGCCCGGGATACCGGAGTCCTGTTAGCCCATGCTACAGCCCGAATCCATACGTTGATGACCGACATGCTCGAAGTGATTCATGTATGCTGTCCCCATAGGTTAGTGCCGCTTTGGGTTCACGACTAGCCATGTCGGCCCGGGTTCTTTGTCATGTGGATGCTAGCGACACTATCATATCGTGAGCCAAAAGGCGCCAACGGTCCCGGGCCATGGTAAGGCGACACCTGTGGAATACCGTGCGTGAGGCCGCAAAGTGATATGAGGTGTTACCAGCTAGGTCGATGTGACTTGGAATCGGGTCTGACAGCGTTGGCATCGAGCGAGGGCTGCTGTGAGGTTCGCTAAGCCAAACTGGTGAAGTTGAGTCTAGAAATGCTTTAGTTATATGTAGGGAATTGATTGTGGGAGGAACGTAAGGCTCTTTTTACTTCTTTACCTTATGCCCTCGATCCGAGTCATCCTCTTCTCATTCGGCGTGGGTATAGGACTAGGCTCTCTTCTCTCTATCGAGTTCACGTGTTACTAATCCGTAGTAACTTATAGGATTGTTGGTTACATCCTCGATTCGGTGCTACTAAATTTTAGTATGCTATCATTTGAACCGAACCTTGATATGATGTTGTTGAGTGGTTTTGCAATCTGATTTTGTAATGTCTCAAATCTGATTTTGAGCATTTACGATGTTATGCTGCCCGATTTTCCTAGAAATTCTAATGCCTTTGCATTATGGCTGTGCTTTCAGATGGCCACCGCCCCGAACCAAGTGGTTCGCTGACCCGTTGCATTGATGTGTGCGGTCACACGGCAATGTTGGTCCGGTGATGATTGAGTCTGGTTATCGATGGTATCCTGAATATACCGTCGAGGAGCAGTTTAGGATTTCAATCAAAGCCAATACCTATGCACGGTCGGTTTATCCATCTTATCCCGGACTCTTGAGCCACTTCACTTTGTTCTTATGGGCTCGAATCACTATTGGAATATCGTGCAAGATGCAGCCTATTCCATGATGACTATTATTCGAGCGAAACGCCTTCTTTGGCAACACTGATTTTGCTATATGCGGCATCCTTCACGGGGCGCATGGCTATCTTGAGGTTTGTACAGCGATGCATCCCATGAGGACTCACTCCTTCGCACTACTCTTGAGTTCTTTGGAGGACAAGGACCGTGAGAACCGGGCCTTGCGTATGGAGCTTTTAATGCCCGTTCGACCACTGGGCTACTCGACTAGGTTTGCACCGCCGTGCAAGCGGATATATGGACATGAGGGACTTGTACCCGTGCGGGCGAGTCTGCGGACTTTATGGAGTGGCGTGAGGTTGGAGGCATCACTCCTCCTCGTGGGCCTCGTCTACCACCGTTTGTTGGACCACGGCCACATCCGAGTCCTTATGGTCCACAGGCCCCACAGGATTGTCTGTTTCCGGACGATCATGTCCCACTTCCAGGCTTGGGTGGTGACTTCTATGAGGACTACTATGGAGCTGCCTGAGATAGTAGTAGTATTCCTAGTATGGTACTAGTTGTGTTTCCACCGTCCTGCGTGACTCGTGGAATACGACTTAGTGTGTATCGTTCCGGAAGTGTAGAAAAATAATGTATAGGAGTTGGAATGCTTCCGAGGAGATGTAACGCCTTTCCTTATAGTTGTACTCCATCAGGCTTGTACTAAACTATGAATGGTGTGTATGACCGTTGGTATATATATATATGGCAGTTTATATTACCATGTCATACGGATGAACATCTTTGCATTCCATGCTATCCATTACCTTCCGCGCTTCCTTGTTAAATTCTGCCATCCTGGTTTAAACCTTTGCTTTGTCTCCCAGGATGGTCAACACGCGCAATACTCCTGCTGTTCGGAGCGGGGAGAAGCCATGCAGCCGAAATGTGGATCTGCCGCAACCGCCATCTTTGGCGAGGTGATCTTTGAAGCGAACGCAATAAGCGTGAAACCAACCGCTTATTGGGCGGATTGAACAAAACACAGCCGCCAGCCAAGAAGCGATGTGGTTTCACTCAACGACTTCGTCAAGCTGTATCCCCAAAATTCAAATATTCCGTCGAGCCTCTCGACGCGGATGATTGGCTCCGCAATATCCACCACAAGCTGCGTTCCGCCAGCGTGGCTGAGGCGACAAGGTTACCTTTGCCGCCTATCATCTTGAAGGCCCCGCTAGTCTCTGGTGGGAAAATTATGAGGCTATCGTCCGGTTGGACAAGTTACAACTTGGGCTGAATTCATGCCGCCTTAGTGAGCATCATATTCGTAAGGTCTTATGGACCGCAAACGTGAGGAATTCTGCAGTTTCACCCAAGGTAGGTGACGGTGGATGCCTACAACCGTGAATTTGGGAGGTTAGCACGTTATGCTCCCAAGAAGTTTCTACCGATGCTAAGAAGCGTGCAAGGTTCCGTAAGGGACTTAGCCCTGAGCTACGCCGAGATCTCCGTCGCATGAGTGCACCTCTTTCCGGCTAGTCAATAAGGCTATCGGTAAATCGGGCAGACTGATTTTGAGGCTTCACGCAAACACATCCGTGATTCGGATCTTCATCCGCTCTGGATCCCGAAGCGCCGGGTTTGGGTTCAAATCTGCTCTACCACCGGTGTTCACCCGAGGCCATCCTTGAGGCGCCTCGCCCCAACCAGCAGTATTTTCCCCAAGACTTATGGAGGTCCCACTGCTAATGCTGCTCCACGTCCAAATGTGATAACTTGCTTCAAGTGTGGAGAGATGGGCCACTATATCCGAGAGTGTCCCAGAACAACCCCAATCAAGCCGGAAAGTCATTGGCGCGGCAAGCCAGCGGAAAGGTGCCCTATGCTAAACCAGTTGCCACCGCTCGTGGCCATGTCAACTATGTCTCTGCCAAGAAACCTATGAGGATCCCAACGTCGTCCTCGATGCGCTTCTTGTAAATTGCCATCCGCAACTGTTCTTTTGATCTTCGGAGCATCTCATTCATTTATTTACGAGAGCTATGCTCGATTGCACAACACCACATTCTCGTGACATGCCTACCTCCATGGAAATTCAAACTCCTGGTTCTAGATGGCAAACCTCTAGAATAAGTCATGGGAATGAAATTCTTGTCGACAGATTAGTCTTTCTTGCATCCCTAATAGCTCTCAAGTCCTCGGACATAAACATCATCTTGGGTATGGACTGGATGTCACCCATTATGCTAAGATTGATTGCTCTACTAGAACTGTTCAACTTACCCATCCTTGGGCAAAACAGTAAATGTTTTAACCCGAGTGTCTAAGCGCCACTTTACTCCTTAAATGCCAACCCCTTCCGGACCTCGAAGATATTCCGGTAGTCCGTGATTTCCGGATGTCTTTCGGAGGAACTGCCAGTGTTCCACAGCGGGGATGTCGAGTTCGTGATAGATCTTATTCCGAACCGTCCCAATCTCTAGAAGACCTTATAAGATGGCACCCTAGAACTAGCTGAACTTAAGAAACAACTCGATGAATCCTTGCAAAGGGTTTCATCCGCCCTAGTTCATCTCCATGGGCTTGCCCGTCCTCTTCGTCAAGAAGAAGGATGGTACGGATCGGATGGTTGTAGATTACCGACCATCAATTTGGTCACTATCAAGAACAAGTATCCGCTCCCGGGATCAACGACACATATGATCAGCTCGCTGGATCCTCGATCTTTTCAAGATGGATTTGAGGTTGGGCTACCATCAAATCAAAATCAAAACGGGACATTCCCAAAACGGCCTTTGTCACTCGTTATGGCCAATACTGAGTACACCGTCATGTCCTTCGGATTAACCAATGCTCCACCACCTTCTCTCGGTTAATGAACTCAATCTTCATGGAGTATTTGGATAAATTAGTCGTGGTATACCTCGATGATATACTCATCTACTCCAAGAATGAGGAAGAACATGCGAACATCTAAGGCTAGTATTGATGAAACTTGAGAGCACCGCCTTTATGCCAAATTCTCTAAGTGTGAATTCTGGTTACCGTAGTGACCTATCTAGGACATGTAATCTCGGTAAGGGCATTGCTGTCAATCCCGGCGAGTTCAAGCCGTCCTTGATTGGACTCCACCTGAATCGGTCAAGCAAGTTCGAGTTTCCTCGGTTTAGCGAGCTATTGCCGCCGCTTAAATCGAATTTCTCTAAAGTTGCTAAACCTCTAACCGAACTCCTCAAGAAAGATAAGAAGTTCGAATGGGCGCCACGAGTCGAGTTCAGCTTTCAGGCTGAAAAGACGCTCGACATCTGCTCCGTACTTGTTCCACAGATTTCTCTAAGGACTTTATTATCTATTGCGGCGCCTCGCGACAAGGACTAGGTTGCATACTCATGCAAGATCGTCATGTGATTGCCTACGCTTCTCGATAGTTGCGTCCACATGAGGATAACTACCCCACACGATCTAGAGCTTGCAGCGATGGTTCATGCACTCAAAACCTGGCGACATTACCTTACGGGTAATCGTTGCGAAATCTACACCGATCACCAAAGTCTGAAATATATCTTCACCCAACGGTTTGAATCTCGAGCAAAGACGTTGGGTCGAGTTGATTACAGATTTCGACTTAGGAATATCCTACACCCGGGCAAGGCCAATGTCATGGCTGGCGACTAAGTCGCAAATCTTATTGTAACAATCTGATGTTACAACAAAGTCAACCATTTCTCCACGAGGAATTTCGTAAGCTTAATCTTCACATTGTTCCTCGAGATTCCTTTCCACCACAGGTGGCGAAACCTACCCTCACGGATCGAATCATAGCTGCTCAGCGGTATGATAGAGGAATATCTCGGATCAAGGAGAACATTGCTAGCGGAGCTGCTAAATGTTTCTCCATAGATGAACAGTGTTGTCTTCTTTGAAAACCGCTTGGTGGTTCCCAAGAAACAACAGCTACGGCAATTGATCCTTAAGGAAGCTCATGACTCTCCTCTCACCATTCATCCGGTAGTACTAAGATGTATCAAGACCTCGCGCCAGAGGTTTTGGTGGACTAGGATGAAGAGAGAAATCGCTCAATACATTGCTAATCGCGGCGTCGTCGTCGAGTTAAGCGAGCATCAACGGCCTCTTGGTACCCTTCAACCTTTGGAAATTCCTGAATGGAAATGGGATAAAATCGGTATGGATTTCATTACGGGTTTCCCAGGACCAAGAGAGGAATAATGCTATCTTCGTTGTCGTCGATCGTCTTTCCAAAGTAGCCCACTTCCTACCTGTTCGTGAGAGTATAACCGCTAGCCAGCTAGCTGAATTGTACATCTCTCGAATAGTGTCTCTTCATGGTGTTCCATTGGAGATTAACTCAGACCGTGGAAGTCTCTTCACCTCTTGATTTTGGGAAAGTTTCCAAAACGCTATGGGAACTCGTCTCTCCTTTAGCACCGCTTTCCATCCCCAATCAAGTGGTCAAGTAGAGCGAGTCAATCAAATCCTAGAGGATATGCTTGAGCTTCACATCTCTTTCGCATGAATTGGGAGAAATGCCTTCCATTCGCCGAAGTTAAACTTATAACAATAGTTATCAAGCCAGCTGGGCAAAGCCCTTTCGAAGTTCTTTATGGGCGAAAATGTGAACGCCTCTTAATCGGGTCGAAACCGGGAGAGACAACTCTTTGGCGGATATGATTCAGGAAGCGAAAGAGCAGGTTCGCGTTGTTCGTGAGAAGTTGAAAACAGCCCAATCTCGTCAAAAGAGCCAATATGACCGCAAGCATAAGCCTATGGCTTATGAAATTGGCGAAAGGCTTACCTTGGGTTACTCCTTTGAAGGAACCCATCGATTCATATCAAAGGCAAGTTGGCTCCTCGTTACATTGGACCCTTTCACATTCTTGCCAAGCGAGGGAAGTTGCCTACCAATTGGAACTACCTCCGCATCTTTCGAGTCCATGATGTCTTCCACGTTTCCCAACTCAGCGTTGCTTCTCGGATCCTATCCGTGGAGTGGACCACAAACGCTTGATCTCCAAGATAACCTCACCTATCGAGAATATCCCGTTCGTATCCTCGATCAAGCCGAGCGTACCACTCGGCGTCGGAATATCAAGTTTCTAAAGGTTCAATGGTCAAACCATTCCGAGCAAGAAGCAACTTGGGAAAGGGAGGATCGTCTTCGACTTGAGTATCCCACCTTTTCGAATAGATCCTAAATCTCGGGGCGAGATTCTTTTGAGTGGGGTGAGTTGTCACATCCCGGTTAGACCATGCATTAGGGTGTGCATCATGTTTAAATTTCATTTGAATTTGAAATGGGAAGGCAGAAACCCCGAACACCCCCTTAAATCAACTAGGGTTTACTAAAATTATTTCAATGAATCAAAATGCCCTTCAAAATGCTCATCCTCTTTGTTTTGGTTCGAACCCATGTCAAAGGAGGTGGATCATTTTCTAGGTCATCAAGGTTCTAGGATTAATCCACAAGTTTTGAACTTGAGCATTTTAAATTATATAAAATATTTTAAATGTTCAAAATTGCCAAACCAAAATGTTTCATGTTGGGAATATTCCAACAAGTGACCAGGAGCATTTTGGTGATTTTTAAAATAGTTTTGGTATTTTAAAAACCCCACAAAGTTGCAGAAAATAGAAAAAAGCTAAAAAAGGAAAAACCTTACATCATTGTGCAGATCCACTGCCGCCCAGCCTAGCAGCCGCGTCGTGGCTGCTTGGCTCGGACAGCAGCAGCTGGTGCTGCCCCGCCGGCGGCGCAGGCGCGCCACGCAGCTGGCCGCCGCCCTGCTTCACCTCCTCGCCGCTTCGCTGCCCTGGACGGCCTCCACGTCGTCGCCCCGACCCCCTGGACACGCCATTCGCCCCCTGCCTCCTCTCTCGCTCTCCCCCAACTTGGCCGACGCCATCGCCGACGCGCCACCGCCGAAGTCGTGCTCCCCGCCGTCCATGCTCCTCCCCACCATGTCCAGGAGCTCCGCCGCACTCCACTACCCCTAGCTAGCTGAATCCCGCTCGCTCCAAGCACCCCGAAACTAGCTCACCGACCTCGACCGAGCTCGAAGCCGCGGAGATCCCCTTCCGTCGCCGCCGCATCGAGATCATCCCGACCCAGACGAGGCTCTCTCGAGATCGCTGTGAGCCAGCTACCTCCCCTCCTCTCCGCTCTCTTTCTCGTGCACCACAACGACCCAACCACGATCACCCGAGCGCACCGCCTTGAGCTCGTCGCCGACGAGGCTCCGGCCACTCTCCGCCACCCAGGTGCCGTTGCATTCACCACACCCCAGCAGGTCTGCCCATGCACTTCCCGCACCTCGCCGAGCCCTCTAACCCCAAACCCGTCGCTGGCGAACCCGGCCGCCGCCTAACTCGTCGCCGGCGCCAACTCCGCCACCCCGCCCCAACTAACCTCACCAATAGATGCGGGTTGCTCCTAGCTACCGTAGCTATCTTCCGCGACTCGTTTGGTCACGGAATCACCAAACACACTCCCTCCGCCGTGTCGGGCTCGCGTGACTAGTCGCCAGTGCGGCCGACGTGAGCATTGACCACTTTGGGGCCCGTTGACCCGACAGTCATCGACAATGGGGCCCACCACGCTAACTAAATAGGTTAGTTTAATTAAACTTTAGTTAAAGTTAATTACCACGACATGCGGGTCCCACTGGTCAGTTTGACTGGGCGACCCGTTGACCCTGACGTCACGCTGACCTCATCTTGACACAATAAATGAATTTCTGGATTTATTTTGATATAGTAAATTCGAGAATATAATTCAAATTTCAAATGCTTATAACTTTTATTCTATAACTCCAAATGCAAAGATTTATATATGAAAAATTATCAGAAAAATACACTCTATCCATTGGTACAGGTTTCATGCATGTTAAAACAAGTTAACTATGCTGAATAACCAGAATAAGAAATTGCACCATTAGGACTAACTCAAATGAGCTATCATTTGAATCCTTGATTCAAATGAGTTCATCCCTATTCTTTCAACTTGCATTAGATCAACACACATCCATATTGCCATGTCATAGCATGCATCATATTGTTGCATATTGTCATGTGTGTTTACTTTGATGTGCTTTCATGATAGGTTACGCCCGAAGATAACCTCGACTACCCATCGAAGGGCGTTCCCTACCCAGTTCCATCGGGCAAGCAACCCGTTGATCATTCGATACAAACCCATGTTCTCGCTTCGCTCTCGTTTATGCATTAAGACAACGCGATTCAAACTGTTGTGTGCTGCGGTAGTTGAACCCACTTCCTTTGCATGACTGTCATTGCCACAAGAACTAGATGAAACCCACTAGTATGTGTAGGAGTTGATTGAGCCATGTTTGTGATTCCTACCATGCTATGCTTGCTATGCTTAGAGTTGTGTCGGTCGGCTCATCGGGATGATGAACTAGAGTGAAAGGTTGTGTTGGTTCGAGAGTGAAAGTGTTGAACACGATTTGGTAAAGGTATCGATGAGAGGCCATGTAGGAGTACATGGTGGGTTGTTTCATTGAAGCCGAACTTAGAACTGAGATCTGTGTTTGTGATCCATGAATCAGCTACTACCACACATTGGGATCCTTAATTGACCCTCTCGGCTTCTTAACCACCCTTGTTCTTAGTCAGGAGTTGCAAGTAGTTTACGGTGTTTGTAGCATCTTTGGGGCCCGCATACGCTGACCTTAGGGGTGGGTTGTGTTGCGGTAGGCACGTGGCCGGTGTCCGAGTGCCGTTTGGTATCTCGGGAACCCTGCACACATCGTTCGGGGCTGTATGGGAAACCTCGGCGGACTCCTGCGGATGGAACCGAATAGGCGATAAACTGGACTAGGGACTTGAGTGTTTAGGTAGGCTGTGGCCGACACCCACGTTGGGCTTCCGCTTGAAGGTTGCAGTACATGTCGTAAACGATTTATAAGTGGTGAGCGTGTGTGAAGAAGTACACCCTGCGGGTTAAATATGATCTATTGAATAGCCGTGTCCACGGAGAAGGACTTCTGGGTTACCTATATCAGTTCATAGACAAGTAAATGGATACTACTAAAAGCCTCAAGATAAGTGTGAGTATCGTGGATGGCCCTCTCGGGGATGACGAGAGAGGATCCACGGTGGAGTATTGTGATGGTGATTAGTGGACTCGTGTACGACAAATGTTTTACAAAGTGGTGTCACGTAGGATAGCTTAGCCAAGAGTCAAAGCTGGCTTGCTGCAAATAACTCCACCTCCTTCCTTGAGAATGTGCATGTATGATAGGATTACGTGGTAAGACTTCTTTGAGTACCTTTGTACTCATGTTTGTAATCAATGTTTTTCAGAGGACTATACTACCCCTCAAGCGGATTCTATGTAGATGTTGACTTGACGAGTGAACTAGCCACCCGGTGGCGATCTAAGACTTGTGAAGGGCCATTGTAGATAGAAAGGCTCCAACAAGCTTTATTTCTTTCTAGAGTCCGTACTCGAGACTAGTTTGCTTCGCATGTGCTTGTATGATTGTATGACTTGAGTGTTGGGTCATGTGACCCCTACCTGTATGACTATGTTATGTATGGCTCCTCGGGCCTCTTAAATAAAGTACTTGAGTTGTAGAGTTTTGTTGTGATGCCTTGTTGTATTTACTCATATCGGGCATATTATGTGTATGATTGAAATGCTTGGTATGAGTGGGATCCGACAATCTAGTTGTTTATCCTTGGCAGCCTCTCATATGGGGAAATGTAGTCTCGTGCTTCTCGGCGATAGTAGTCCGCTTCTGCCCGGTTCACGGAGTCACCTAGCCCAAAGACTACTGCTTGGACACTTGGTGGCGGCATGTGATTCATTTCGTTCCTATATCATCCTTCGGGAAATGTCACGCCGTGGTATTCGAGTCTGCCTAGCCTGCTACAGCCGGGATACGGAGTCCTGTTAGCCCGATGCTACAGCCCGAATTCATACGTTGATGACCGACATGCTCGAAGTGATTCATGTATGCCTGTCCCCATAGGTTAGTGCGCTTTGGGTTCACGACTAGCCATGTCGGCCGGGTTCTTTGTCATGTGGATGCTAGCGACACTATCATATCGTGAGCCAAAAGGCTAAGCGGTCCCGGGCCATGGTAAGGCGACACCTGTGGAATACCGTGCGTGAGGCCGCAAAGTGATATGAGGTGTTACCAGCTAGGTCGATGTGACTTGGAATCGGGGTCTGACAGCGTTGGCATCGAGCGGGGCTGCTGTGTAGGTTCGCTAAGCCAAACTGGTGAAGTTGAGTCTAGAATGCTTTAGTTATATGTAGGGGAATTGATTGTGGGAGGGAACGTAAGGCTCTTTTACTTCTTTACCTTATGCCCTCGATCCGAGTCATCCTCTTCTCATTCGACGTGGGTATAGGACTAGGCTCTCTTCTCTCTCGAGTTCACGTGTTACTAATCCGTAGTAACTTATAGGATTGTTGGTTACATCCTCAGTTCAGTGCTACCAAATTTTAGTATGCTATCATTTGAACCAGAACCTTGATATGATGTTGTTGAGTGGTTTTGCAATCTGATTTTGTAATGTCTCAAATCTGATTTTGAGCATTTACAGATGTTATGCTGCCCGATTTTCCTAGAAATTCTAATGCCTTTGCATTATGGCTGTGCTTTCAGATGGCCACCCGCCCCCAGAACCAAGTGGTTCGCCTGACCCGTTGCATTGATGTGTGCGGTCACACGGCAATGTTGGTCCGGGTGATGATTGAGTCTGGTTATCGATGGTATCCTGAATATACCGCCGAGGCGGTTTAGGATTTCAATCAAAGCCAATACCTATGCACGGTCGGTTTATCCATCTTATCCCGACTCTTGAGCCACTTCATTTGTTCTTATGGGCTCGGAATCACTATTGGAATATCGTGCAAGATGCAGCCTATTCCATGATGACTATTATTGAGCGAACGCCTTGGCTTGGGCAACACTGATTTTGCTATATGCGGCATCCCTTCCCGGGGCGCATGGCTATCTTGAGTGGTCTGTGCAGCGATGCATCCCATGAGGACTCACCTTCGCACTACTACTCTTGTTCTTTGGAGGACAAGGACCGTGAGAACCGGGCCTTGCGTATGGAGCTTTAATGCCCGTTCGACCACTTGGGCTACTCGACTAGGTTTGCACTGCCGTGCAAGCGGATATATGGACATGAGGGACTTGTACCCGTGCGGGCGAGTCTGCGGACTTTATGGAGTGGCGTGAGGTTGGAGGCATCACTCCTCCTCGTGGGCCTCGTCTACCACCGTTTGTTGGACCACGGCCACATCCGAGTCCTTATGGTCCACAGGCCCCACAGATTATGCATTTCCTGACGATCATGTCCCACTTCGAGCTTGGGTGGTGACTTCTATGAGGACTACTATGGAGCTGCACGAGATAGTAGT